>PVKV010008184.1:0-89731 GCA_004027835.1 Alouatta palliata
ATTATAGCCTTGTGCTAACTATATATATATATATACACACATAGTTTTTATATATATATTTATAAATATGAAAACTATATATATAAACTATGTGTATATATATATAGGTTATATATAGTTTATATTTATATATATTTATATATATTTATATGAATATATATGCATATATATGCATATATATTCATATAAATATATATAACTATATATAAATATATAGTTATATAAAAATATAGTTATATATATTTATATATATATAAATATAATATATATTTATATATATATAAATATAAACTATATATATTTAGCACAAAGGCTGGTAATTTAATTTTATTCAATTTTTCTTTCTATATCTATCTTTGTATTTGAGTGGCTAATTCCTATTAATGCAATTATTAGTTAGATACAATTTACATATGTAATCTTGCCACTTTTTTCTATCTGTCATTTCAGTCTACATTCTAATATGGATTCAGATGATGAAGTTAAGGAATTCCATGCTTGGGAGGGGAAGACGAGAACACAGAAGAGTAGCTATGGTTCTTCTAATGATGCCATAACCAACTGAAACTTGTTCTCTGTATCTCACAGATTTTTCCTATAGCGTCCAAATAAAATAAAGGTATTGTCATTTAAAATTTTTATTAATACTTATTTTTTGGAATTTTCGAAATACTTTTGCCAGTATATGTTAATAAATGAATTAAATATTTAAAATATGATTTGCTGACAAACAGAAGTGGTGATTAGAATCTATCATTGAACACAAATATGTTTCATGTAGATTTTGGTGGCAGTTGGGTCTAGCATGGAGTCTAACACACAATAAAAACACACTAAATATTTTTCCAGTGAATGGAATCAAGTGCTTGCACAAATTGCATTTTTCATTGAACAACAAAAGTGATAACATTCTTTTTTAACGTGCCAGGCATTTCTACAATACCGGGATAAGGCACTGAATAAAACCAACAAAGATCTGCCCTAATGGAGACACATTCAGAAGAAATGAAACAGACAATTTTCAAACTAAACAAGATAAAAGGAATGGGAGCTGTGAAATAAGTTTTTAAAAATAACAGGGCACCATTTTAAATAGATGTTCAAGTCAAGGCTTTTCAGAAAGTAACAGCTGTTCAGAGACCTGAATGAATAGAGGGAGTAAGCCATGTGGACACCTGGGGAAGAACACCTCCAGAAAAAAGGGCCTCCATAGAGACACACCTGGAGGGCTTAAGGAAGATCAGGAAGTAATGTGTAGATAAAGCAGGATGAGCAAAAAAATGAAAGATAGGAAATAAAATCAGAATTCCCTTATTTCTCCATATTGTTATGTCAATAGGCATGTTCAAAAGTTAAACTTGTTCCCAGAGTACCTCACTGTCATCAGTATGTTACTGTGCTTTCGGTCTTTCACCTCTCAGTAAGAGCTTGGTCAGGGCTTTGAATGCCTGTCTATGAGGATAGTTTTGCATCTGCAAAGAGACTCTCATAGCATCACTTGCACAACTTTTGAAATATCCAGCCTCCCTATGTACAATTATTTTCCCTTCAACCAGGGCAAATGACAAACTACAAGATTTGAAGAAGGTTTTCCTGACTCCTTGCTCATGAAAACAGAACAATTAATTAAAATTTTGATTTTCCCAAGTTGCCTAATTTGAGAAGAAATCTAATAACCCAGCTTCCGAGTCAGTATATGTGTGATTTTATGAGTAAGGCATCTTAATGAAAGAGATCCCTCTAAATTACAGAAGTAGAGGTAGGAACATAGCACTTCCCGTTATCTGTTTATTTCCTGTATCTAAATGACTGTAATCTTCCATTGCGTTTCTGATTTATTCAAGCTAGTACTTGGACAGCTATTAGAGTTTGCAAAAGCTTTGTTTTAAACACATCCTTTAAAGCAATCAAAACTGCATGTAAAACTATTCCATTTCATATTTTTGAAGACATTTGTAGCCAAGATACTTTGCTGTTGTCTGTGGGCAACCTCTTTTTGAAGTCTGTAGTTAACTCTAATATGTTCCTGTAATCTGTTGTCTGTTGACTTAAGTCCAAACCTCCTGCTCTGTTCGGCACGTTTCTTCAACTTGATGTGATGCTATTTATCACTATTCTTTGATGTTAAGCCTCTATGTCTTTGTATTCTTTCTGTGTACCAGGGATATGCTTGTACACACACACACACACTCACGCACACACGCACAGAGAAAGAGAGAGAGAGATAAAGAGAATGTCTAGAATGTCTACAACTGTTTGTTATTCTATCGGTTATTTCCATAATGTTTATATTAAGGCAAATAAAATGAGCATATATTATTTAGATTCTACTTCCATTTCTGAGAACATTACACCTTGCGCTAAACTGAAATGTTTGGTGTAGTCTATTTGCAAAAAAAGTTCTCTAGTATTATTATAGTTAATTACTATTTGTATCTTATTTGGCTCTTCAAGACGCTATTATAAATTCTTAAATTTTAATTAGGTCCTCAGAGACATTCATTTGGCTCCTTTTTAACATATTTTGTCTTTAAAATACTGCACTTAAACTAATGACCCCTTAAACCTTTATTTGTTGTTAAAAGTATTATTTATAATATGGTTCAAACAGTAAAATGCCAGATGGAAAGCATATTAATCCTAGTAAAACATTCTTACTCCTACATTTTTCTGGCAACAAAGAAGTTCCTTCAGCTTCTTGGAGATAAAGATATTCTCCATATGGAAAAATAGCAATTGGGAGAATAAAACACTTTACAGAAATTATCTACATAGAAAAATATTCTATGTATGCAATAAATTACATATAGTTTGCCTTAGACAAGCCCATTATACTCTAAATCAGTGTCTGAAATGCCTTTCTAATAGAAGCTCTAAGTGCAAATATTGTTGTACTTTACTTAAATTGTATTCTGAGCTTTCTTTTCTCTTAAATTCTACCAGAAAGTTGTTTTTTTTATGACTATTCATGTGACACATACTTTATTAGGCATTTGAAGTTCCGTAGTTTGCCTTCACCTTGGTTGTATGACCTTGGGAGGATATGGTAGCAATGGTCTGTAACTATGTCTAGTTCTCCATGTCTAACTTCTCTTGTTTTCATTACAAGTGTTCATTTTTCTTCTCCTGTACCAAGCTAGAATTTTTGTGCAATTTCAATACACGGTATGTATAGCAGGATAAAGTGTTAATACCATGATGAAATTTAAAATGAATTACAATATGAATCTTCTAAGGAGATGGCTCTTAGGTAGCTTTGTTCAAATTAGAGTACTGCTAAAATATATTTCCTAAGAAACCTATCATGAAGGATTTGAACTTGATTTAAAATAGTATTCAGTTGCTCATATAATTTTACATTTCCTCGAAGATGTCTGACTAAAATAATTTAGGCAGTGCTTAAATATGCCTAGAGAAGAACAGAAGGGAAAAAACCAGTCAATCTGATTCATGTTAAAGTGTTATTGTTCCTAGTTCATCATTTGATTTAAATCTCTCACTGCCACAGTGCTAATCGGAGAAATCAGATTGGATTTCCTATTTGTCAGTTGGCTGAAATTTATTTTATTTATTATTATCTTATATTGCTATACTATTACCTGAGATTTAGTTGAAGGATTACGACTGCTGAACTCATTGGTACACTTTTTCCTTTCCATCTTATTATTCTCTCTAGTGACACCAATCTGCCTTTCAAATGTCATTTACTGGTGACCCACATTCTCTACAGTGATTTCTTCCTGAGTGACCACTGAAATATGAACAGGGAGATGCTCAGCAGAAACTGTGACTTTGCTTTGAGACACTGAATTCCTTAATTTTCAGCATGTTCTATCTCCAGTTTAGAGTTAACCATCCCTTTATTGGATTCTGTCTTAATTTATGTCCCCTTGGAAGCATATCTTGAGATAAAGATTCAATTATTTATTTTTTAATATAACTTATTTTGCAGATGATCTCTGGAAACACCAGTAGGAGAGTGAAAAAGGCACAAAGGGAATGGAAATGAGGAAACACAGACCATCCAGAATTCTTTTATCAACTTATTCCTTTAAGTGGAAAGTGGTCTTGGTAACATGAAACTTGTACATTGCAGTTATTCTGCCCAACATTTGAGGGAGGTGGAAGGAGCTGGGGTTCATGTACATGAGGAAGTCTTGAGAGGCATTGTTTAATGCTTGCTCCTGGATGACATCAAATCCTGGGAACTTCAAGCTGATCTCTAGGTGGCAAAGCCAGATTGGGTTCCAGAAAATTTCTCAAGCAGTTGATGTTGGATGTATGCATAGCGTCATGCAGAGGATGAAGGCAAATGAGTAGGACACTGACAACCGCTACAGTTTCACTTTGGTTTTTCTGGCATTTTCTTTACTTTCTAAACTCTATCTTCTGTTACAGTCACAATAACCATTATGCCTTTGCTTATATGTTCATCTCTCTCTGTGTACTAGCAGTCCATCCTAGTAATGATCTTACTATCTGGAATATAACTGAATGTTACAATCGGGAATAAAATAGATTATCCAGATTGTTTCAGTGAATATAAGTCTGGTTGACTAAGAGGGAAAATAATTATAGATTCTGTGATATCCTCACACCAACTTCTTCTAACAATGAGATGAGTGAAACTTTAATAAAACAGTGTTATCATCAAAGACCTCCCAACCTAAAATTATCTATTTTACTGAATTGTCATTAACTAAATGAAGAAGCCGAAATAAGGATGTTTTATACAGACTAAATCCCTTATTCCCTCAGAGAGTTTGTAGGTTTGGTTCCAAAAAGCCAAAATAAAGTGAATATTACAATAAAGCAAGTCATATGAATTTTTTGGTTTCCCACTGCATATAAAAGTTACGCTTACATGATACTATAGTCTGTAAATGTGTGGTATCATTATGTCTAAAAATGTACATGCCTTAATTAAAAACTACTTCATGACCAAAAAATGCTAACAATTATCTCAGCCTTCAGAGAGTTGTAAAAGTATTTTGCTGGGGAAATCTTTCCTTGATGTCGATGGCTGCTAACTTATCAGGGTGATGGTTGCTGAAGCTTGAGATGGCTGTGGCAATTTTTTAAAATAAGACAATTAGGAGCTAGTGGCATTCTTTCACAAAATATTTCTCTGTAGTATGTGATGTTTTTTGAAAGCATTTTACCTACAGTAGGCCTTTTTTCAAAGCTAGAGTAAATCCTCTCAAAAGCTGCTGCTGCTTTGTCAACTAATTTTGTGTAATATTCTAATTCTTTGTTGTCATTTCAACAAATGTTCACAGCAGCTTCACTAGAAATAGATTCCATCTCAAGATTCCATTCATTGCTGTCCATGGGTAGCAACTCTTTACCCATGCGATTGCAGTAATTCACTCACATATTCAAGCTCCACTTCCAATTGTAGTTATCTTGCCATTTTCACCACATCCTCCACTGAATTCTTGAGCCTCTCAAAGTCACTTATGACGGTTGGAATCAGTTTCCCTTGTTCATGTTGATATTTTGATCTCCACTTATGCATCACAAATGGTATTAAGGACATCTAGAATGGTGAATTTATTTCAGAAGGCTGTCAATTTATTTTAGCCAGATTCATTACAGGAATCACTATAGCGGCTGTAGCCTTACAGAATATATTTCTTAATTAATAAGACTTGAATGTCAAAATTATTCCTTGTTCCATTGGCTGCAGAATGGATATTATATTACTAGCTTTGAAAAAAACATGAAACTCCTTCCCGTTAGAGCTCCTGGGTAACCAGGTGCATTGTCAATGAACAGTAACATTTTGAAAGAAATATTTTTTTCTGAGCAGAGGGTCTCAACAATAGGCTTAAAATATGTATTAAGCCATGCCATAAATAGATGTGTTATCATCCAGACTTTGTTGTTCCATTTATAGAGCACAGAAAAACTAGATTTAACATCATTTCTAAGGGCTCTACAATTTTCAGAATGGTAATTGTGTATTGTCTTTAACTTAAGTCACCAACTGCATTAGCTCCTAACAAGAGAGTTGGCTTGTCCTGTGAAGATTTAAAGTCAGTCATTAACTTCTCTCTTGCTATGAAGTCCTAGATGGCATCTTCCACTATAAGACTGTTTTTGTTTTGAGATGGAGTCTCATTCTGTCACTCAGGCTGGAGTGCAATGGCACAATCTCAGATCACTGCAACCTCTGCCCCCTGGGTTCAAGGGATTCTTCTTCCTCAGTCTCCTGCATAGCTGGGATTATAGGCTTGCACCACCATGCCCAGCTAATTTTTGTATTTTTGGTAGAGATGGGGTTTTGCCATGTTGGCCAGGCTTATCTTGAATTCCTGACCTCAGGTGGTCCACCTGCCTTGGCCTCCCAAAGTGCTGGGATTATAGGCATGAGCCACCATGCACAGCCAAGACTGTGTGTTTACACTGAAAATCTTTTATCTAATGTAGCCACCATCACCACTTACCTTGGCTAGATCTTCTGGATAACTCGCTGCAGCTTCTGCATCAGCACTTGCTGGTTTATCCTGGACATTTATGTTATGGAGGAGGCTTCTTTCCCTAACCCTTATGAACCAACCTCTGTTACTCTCTGAAACTTTTCTTCTTTGTTTCCTCACTTCTCTCAGCCTTAATAGAAGTGAAGAGACTGAGGTCTATGCTACAGATTAGGCTTTGGCTTAATGAAATGTTGTAGCTGATCTGATTTATCTAGACCACTAAAACTTTCTTTATTCTCAGTAACAAGACTGTTTTGTTTTCTTATCATTCATGTATTCACTGGAATAACTACTTTCATTATCTTCAAGAACTTTTTCTTTTTATGTGCAACTTAGATAACTAACACAAGAGGCCTAGCTTTTGGCCTGTCTGGGCTTTTGACATGACTTCCTCATTAAGCTTAATCATTTCTATCTTTTGTTTTAAAGTGAGAAGTGTGAGACTCTTTCACTGGAACACTTAGAGGTCATTGTAGATTTATTAATTGGCCTAATTTCAATGTTCTTGTGTCTCAGGGAATAAGGATACCCAAAAAGAGGTAGAGAGATGGGGAAATGGCTGATTACTGGAGCAGTAAGAACACATACAACATTTATCCATTAATTTTACAGTCTTATATGGGTGCTGTTTGTTGCCCCAGAACAATTATAAAAGTAATCTCAAAGATCACTGATTATAGATCACCATAGGATACGTAATAATAAGAAATTAAAATATTGCAAGAATTATTCAAATGTGATTCAAAGACATGAAATGAACACATACTTTTGGAAAACTGGCACCATTTGACTTGTTTGACATAGAATAGCTACAAATCTTCAATTTGTAAAATACACGATTAAAGCACAATAAAGCAAAGCACCATAAAATACTTCATTTTATCTCTCATTTTATTAAATCTCTGTCTATATATAAGATATATATGAAATAAGTATATATTTATATAAAAATAGCTATAAAATGTATATAAAATATATATTTTAATAAAATACAAAATATATATTTTAATAAAATAAATTATTAAATCTCTTTCATTAAATGTATATATTTATAGATAAATATATATATAGCTCTCTCTATTCTATATATATGTGTGTGTATATATAGATATATAAATATTCTATATATGAATGAAAATATATATTGTTTCTTCTGAACTTCTTTACTTATCTCAGCCTTAATAGAATTGAAGCGAATTAAGGTGATGTTATGGATTAGACATTGGCTTAAAGGAATATTGCAGCTGGTCTAGATAGCTGATGAAGCCAGCTAATTGTCATAATAACTTGAGGTAAGCATTAATATTTCCTCATTGGGCATAAAGATTCTGAGCCACAGAGGAGCTAAATCACTTGCGCTGTGGATTGTTGGTGCCGACATATGTTTCCACGAACCAAATTCATGATTTTGACCATAGTACTGTACCTCCCCTCAAGGCCTACTACTTTCTTGAGCTCAAATCTGTACATTCAATTGTTTACCAGGAATCTATTTTCAAGAACTCCTGACCTCAAGTGATTCACCCGCCTCGGCCTCCCAAAGTGCTGGGATTATAGGTGTGCACCACCGCTCCTGGCCAACAGAGCCATTTGTACATGAGTATTTTAATTTATTTTCCATTTTATGCAATTAATTTCATCAACCTTTTATGGCTTTTAGATTTCTTATATTACTATCCCTTTCTGCCCTAAGATGATAACGATATTAAAAAAAAAGTCCTGGTTTTGATCTAATACTTTCAGAGCTTATAGATCTAATACTTCACGCTTAAATTAAAAATGTCAAAATTTTACAGTCACCAAAATGGGCATATATCTTTTTTTTGAACACCCTATGTAATAAAGGCCACTGCATGCTATACTCTCATATTTTGCTTTATTTTACTTTCTTATACTAATGCAGCTCAAAATCAAACTGTCATTTGAAATTTGGCACAAAAGGGAAGAGAAGGAAGCAGGTTTCAGCAGAGTGAGGTTTCCTTAAAGGTAATGCAGTCTTAAAGAAAGTTTCAGCCAACAGTGTGGAGAATTTTGAGGAAGGGATAACACTTCGGAAATACTGTAACTTCTGGTGGGAGGGCTTGGCTTTTAACCTGCACCAATTTGCGTGACCTTAAATAGAAACCCCTCCGCCCAGTTAATCCCCGAAGGAGCTGAGAGTTGTTTGTCTGCACAAGGCCAGTAGGTGGGGTAATAAGTTTTTATTTCTCAAATGAAATCTGGGCAGCACCCTGAGGCATCCTTGTGGTCCATTTCTAGTGCTGCTTATTCTACTATTTTTGTGTAAATCCCGAGAGCAGCCCCTCTAAATCTGATGAGCCTTTCTTCTGGGAGGAAATTTAAGATGTTCGTGGGAAAAAGTAATGCTCTTACTGCTGCACAGTCCAGGGGAAACAGCTGATATTCATCACCTCATTTCCTCTGCTATCAAGTCTAATTTTCCTCCAACCGCAGCTACCACTTTTGCTTTTTCTTGGTTCCTTGCCCAGAGATGTGACCCAGATTCCCATACTTGAGAGTTCTGGGTCCTTTGCTACAGGTATTTCTTAGATCAAAGGGGATGTTTATTTATTGTTAAAATTGAACAAGGAGTTGGTAACCAAGTGGTACCCAAGTGAATTGCTTTATGCCAAATATATTCATCCATATTTAAGCATATGGATGTTTAAAAACATCCATATTTTCTCCTAAATAGCAAGGCCAATTATCCCTGCCAATGTAGTGACTGCTCTTCTTGCTTGGTGATCTCTTGCCATCAAGATTCTGAACTTCTCAGGAAGGATTATTAGTTTTTATTTCAATAGGTAGTTTACTGTGTTTCTTAGTGGAAGCATTCTCTAAATAAAAAAAAAAAATAGGCATCTTTGCTCATACAGCACAATGTCAGAATGACAGAAAACACAGAATCTCCAAGCATGCTATAGCAAGTGGTGGTGAGCTAGGCTTCTCCCACTTCTATCTGTGTTTCCAGATCCATGTAGTCTTTATTTTGACACAATGCCACGTAAAGGTATACAATTTAAAATGTATACTGTATCTTTCAGGATGACGTTTCAATCATACAAAATATTTCTTCCAAGCTGTCACTTAAGATGTGCCTTTAAAAGGCAGTTCTGACACTGTAAGTGTGGTAGCTTCTGGGGTTGCAGTTTGTGGTATTACTGGTGAATCCCATTTTCTTGGATGTATATCCATCTTTCCTCTATTGTAGAATGGATCCTTTGTCTTACAGTAAATGTTATATGGGTTCCCAATTACCATGTATAATTTAACTGCTATTATCACTAAGTGTCCAATATCGATAATTTTGTTTTGACCTCAATTGATGATAAGTTAGAGAATCAGTGATGACAACAGCTAAAGCAGACTTCATAAGTGAGCATCAAGAATTTCCATCAGCGCTGCCACTGCATTCATATGCCCATTGTCTCACAACTGGGAGAGCCAGTGACAGAAGTTGGATGCTGACGAGTGGCCAAGTTGTGTTTATCTATCTGGTTGTTCAGGGCATCTACCAAGCATTAACATTAAATGGAAAGATCGTCCTGTTTGTTACCATATATCAAGCTAACTACCTCTAGCTGAAACCTCCTTATACCCAGTTTTCCAATTATTCTTATTCCAGGTCCTCTGGTCAATATATCTTCCATTGACTATGAATTCATACAAAGATTAAACTAAAGTCATTTCTATTTCTACACAAAGTGCACCAGATATAGTACCTTGATCTCTGTACATTGGAAAAATGTCCCTTCAACTCTGCCTTTAGAGGTTACCTCTGAGTGAGCCTCTTATACAGCTATCATCCATTTTTCTACTTGCACCCACAATGCAAAATGGCATGCTCATGTATTAGTTGCAATTTTTTTTCTCCTCTATCAGCTGATCCTAGAGATCCTTTAGCTTTCTAGGAAGGCTGATGAGAAGAGTCACTGACCCAAGAGTGGTGTGTGGCATATTGCCCTGGGCTCTGTTCTTGCAGCATGTATGTGTTCTACAGTCCTCAACATGATCAGCCATGGATATGTCACTTTCCTCTTACATAGATTGAGACTGGTCCAACAAACTTATGACTGGGTGGGCCAGACAGATCGTAGTTAATACCGGACATCTGGCTTTGGGGACTCTGTGTCTCATGATCAGAGGCTCAATTGCTAGCCAGTCTCAGTAACACACTAGGTGTTGTTTTTCAAAATGTTCATAAATCTCTGCATCAGATTGCACTAGTTTGCTCCACAAAATTAGGGGTTTACATTGTAATTCTCCTATTGAGACATGGCATAACCTCCAGGATCTCTTTCTTTCTACCACTGGTCTCTTTCTTTCTACTACTGATAGATACCAATGGTAGAAAGAAAGAGATCCTGGAGGTTATGCCACATCTCAGTAGGAGCCTGGAGGTTATACCAGATTGGGCTTGCTGCAGGACTGGCACTGTGGAATAGACTGCTGTACAAACTGTAATCTGCTATGCATTAGATAAACTTGCTAGCCTTTTGCTTCCCCAACTCTATGGGATAGAAAAGTATGCTTTCTTCAGAAGCCAGAAAGGACTGACAGATGGTGACCTTTCTTCATGGTTTCAAAGTGGAAGGTGCAAAATTTATATGCGCACACGTGTGTGTGTGTGTGTGTGTGTGTGTGTGTGTGTGTGTGTGACAGCACTTCCCATACATTATATATAAATTAGGAAGGGAAATACTGTCAATATAAATTATATGTGATATAATTTATACTATGCATATACATTATATGTTACATAATATATATTAAGCATATGCATTATATATTTTATAAATATATTATGTATGATATATAACATATATAAGATACACATAGTATAAAGTACATATTTTAATATATAAATAATATATAATATATAATACATTTATAATATATATTCATATATAAAGTATATTTATGTCATAATATTAATATAATATAACATTTTATATTCTGTATATGTATTAATATAATATAAATATTAATTTATATGTAATATAATTATTAATAAAATAAATTTTATTTCCTAATTTATATTACATATAAATTAGGAAATAAAATGGTGCTATGGCTTACACAACTGAATTCCTAAAATTATAATGCTGTAATGAGACTGAGTTTTGATGGGGTTTATAATAAAGTTTATATCTTACTGTTAGGAAATGCTTGTGTTCCACTAAGGCAACAATATGCTAGTCGCTTCTTGCTTGCCTGGTTTGATGAGTATGAGATAATCAAGATAAAAGACCAGAGTGATTCTTGGTGAGATGTACAGATGATCTAAAGCTCATGAGTTTATATTGATAGAGTGGCAAAGTTAACCTAGTCTGGGGCAAAACTTTAAGGGTATATTATTATCATTTCTATGTGAACGTTAAATGTATCTAATTTTGCATTCTTATAGAAGTTAAAAAGGACACATTCACCAGATAAATGGCTGTATGTCATGCACCTGAAACTTTGTTTACCTGCTTCAGAAAAGATGAAGCATTTGATATAATGACTACAATTAGGGCTATTATTTGGTTAAGTTGACAATGGTCGACTCAAGTCTTTTATGATCTGTCTGATTCTTTCAGAATTCTGATTGGTGAATTAAATTAAAATAGGACTGTATCTTTAGTTATGCACCTTTTAAAGTTGAATTATACATACTTTAAAAAAATTCTTCCTGGAATATGATAGTGTTTTTGATTTATTACACAGGGGGGTGAGATTTCAGAGGCTTTAACTTATTTTTTTCTTACTGTAGAATCTTTTACTTCACAGGACAAGGATATTACACACCCTAGAAACTATGCCAACTATCTAGTATGTCTATTCCAGTTTGGGGGATCAAGGAGTAGATAGTATATCCATCACCAAGTTAGCATGGCCCTGGACTCCTGTATTAGTCAGTTTTCACATTGCTACAAAGAACTACCTAAGACTGGGTAATTAATAAAGAAAACAGATTTAGTTGACTCACAGTCCCACTTGGCTGGAAAGACCTCAGGAAACTTACAATCATAGTGGAAGTAGAAGGGGAAGCAAGGCATGCCTTACATGGTGGCAAGAGAGGGAGAGCAAGGGGGGATGTGCCACACTTTTAAATCATCTGATATCTTGAGAATTCACTCGCTATCATGAGAAAAGTGAGGGAAAATTTCCTCTCCATGATCCAGTCACCTCCCATCAGGTCCCTTCTGCAATGTATGGTATTACAATTCGACATAAGATTTGATGGGGGAACACAGCTAAAACACATCCGTTTACTATTTTCCTATGTATGCCCTCCACATTTAGGGAAGGAGCATGATGATGATGAAGACACTTTGAGTCTATGGCTATTGTTGTCAACTCTAACCCTGTGTCCAAGAGTTTTCAACATGCTTGAGTATTTCTGTTTTCCCAGTGCACAGCTACCTAAGAAAATGTGCAGAGATCACTTTGAGGAATGTCTGGAGAAATCATTATCACATACAACTGATGTAGTACTTCAATTTCCTTCATTCTGGACTCAGCTTTTTTTTTTTTCTCTTCCAATCTATATTAACCCCCCAAAATACGATATTCTATTTTTATCTCCATCGCAGTCTACGGTTGCCTCCAGGCACGTCCGGCAGATCTTTCCACTCATGGGTAATTGTGTTCACTAAGAGTTGGATGTTGCCCATCATATCAGGTCTCTACTACTGGAGGAGACAATCATCCCTATTGCTAACAACCATAATAGCATCTCCTATCATCAGCCCTGGTGACAGAGCAGAGCAATGTGTTTCTCCAGCATATTCCTGATGTCTTTGTTGGACAATGTGCTATTTGGCCTTACACATTATATTCACGTTAATATGCTTATTCTCTCAGCCTTTAACCGTATCTTTCACCGTGTGCCATGACAATTCTTGTATTTCTAGATCTGGGATGGGCCTTCATTTTCCCTGCCTCTAGCAATTATCCTATGCTGTGTTTACATAAGCTCTTGTGTTTCTTGCCAGTTTGTTAAATTCTGTATTCTGGGAGAGTTCATCAGATTAATAATTCTCCTTTATGTTTTTTAATATCTTTGTCTTCTTAATTGCATAACCTCTGATATAATATTTTTTTCACTTAAAGCTTTCTATCCATCAGACTGTAGTGAAAGATTTTAAGTAACTTCTTGAAAAATTAAATGTTTTTACTGACTAGTTCAGCATAAATATACTGGATTGCAAAAATGTTTACATCGTTCAAAAATTGGTCTCTAGTTTGGGATTATTTCCCAACAGGTGATCATACTTTGTACTCCACATAATATTTAATACAAAATATCTATAGTATGCAAGGCCTTCAGTACTATGAGTTTCCAGGATTGGTGATTTAAAAATTTACTCTGTCTTTTTCTCAACTGTCCGAAATATGCAACCTGTATCCCATTTATCCAGAGCTATTTACATTTCCTTAAGTGCATTGTGCCTGCTTATGCTTCTTTATGTGCAAATTGATCTTCCAGACCCTGCCTGGAAAATACATGCTACCATCTTATTTTTTATCAACTCATATTCAAACTTCAATTCAAAGGTTCTAACTCTTTCACACTTCTTCCTGAAAATCTTCTCTCACCTCTGTAGATTGTATCATTGTCTATCCAGTGTGATTCCAAATCACCTTCTTGAATATGATTTTTGTCACCATTTTCTGTCTCTCTTTCTCTACTAGTGTTTCTCAAAAATTTATCTACAGGCATACAAGAATTTATTCAAAGTATTTTTTTTTTTACAGAGACAGGAAAACAGAAGCAACTTAAGGAGTTTTTCATAAAGCTACATTTGGAAATATAATGTGCTATTATTCATTCTCAACTAACTTCTTTCTCAATTTTGTTATTATTTAAATGTTTTTTTCTTTATCAAATGATCATGATGATATGTGCCATTGTTCTTTTCTTTCTTCTTTCCTTCTTTTTTTCCCGTCAAAGTCTTAATGTGTCATGATACAAAGTTTGCAGCATCATATAGGTCCCATTTTTAACAGTTTTGTTGCACAGGACTCTGAACTCTGTGTGTGTGTGTGTGTGTGTGTGTGTGTGTGTGTGTGTATGTGTGTGTGTTTAAATGTTATCACTATTTCCCTGGTATCATGATCAGTGCCCAGAACACTTAGTTACTGACAACGTATGTTAGATAAATGAGAGATTACATCCTTAGATATACCAAACCAATTATAATTTAAGAATTTAACAGGAAAGAGAATGGAATAACTACAGGTACTTCTAGTACTCAGGGGAAGGAATATGGGCTGGTTTGTAGGCTAAGTAGGTTTATGTGTCCAACCATTTTAATGATTTTCTAATCCCTTGTCCAGTAATTTCATTGCTTACTTTGCTTAGCACCCTAATGAACTCACTGGCCCCATAATTAATACTCCCTGTTTTTGGAGCAGGTCAGTATATTCAGTGCTGCACCAGTGCTGATCTGCATGAAACTAGTGAGTTATATGAGCATTTTTTTTTTTTACTTCAGTCCAGCACATAATTAGGCCTACCTGAAAAACTCAAGGAAAAGTAATAATTACGGAAAAAGGACAATAGAACGTTTTGGATCCAACATACCAGTTCAAACTCAGCAGCAGATTATAACAGCAACAAATTGTGACCTTTTGATAGCACCTGTGAAGTGGTACCTGAAGATTGTTCTCTAATTGCTTCACTTATTGGCAATTGGGTGAGAAACAGTCTAATACAGAGCAGATAAAGTGATTGAATTATCTTTTCTTTCCTTGAATAGCTATTTTCTGTGCTGCATTTGACTTCACGTACAGGAGTCCATCTATATGTGTACAAAAATAAGAAACCAAATTCTTCGGGAAAGTGTAGAAAAAATGTGGAAACATCATCAATCATGTAACAGAGTGATCTCATTACTTATCCTGAACTCCCACTGAAGCAAGGTGAAAATTCAGTTTTAAAGAAACTAACACTTTTCTTCTATTTTAACAATTTCTTACCTAGCAGATTGGTAACTCTCTCTTTACTACATTTCTTGAGGTGCAAATTAATTTTTAGTTCAGGTAGTAACTCATCTTCCTGTAAGGAAATTGTAACAGTAAGGGCTGATCTCTTCTCAGGGATGCAATTGAATTGAACATAAATATACTGGATTCCAAAAACGTTTACATTGATCAAAAATGTATCTCTAGTTCTACATTATTTCCCAACAGGTGATCATACTTTGTTTCCCCACAATATATTGCAATCCATGTATTTATTTATTTTTGAATATCAACAGGGCAAAAATATATAAATATTTTATGCACTATTCTAATTGCAAATGCAACCAGCTAATGCAATTCTGAATTAAGCAAAAGATATTTTATTTATAGCACAATGAAATTTTGCCCCATGTATTTTTCTGCTGTCATAAAACAAAGCTATGTATTTTTAATTTTGAATATGTATTATATGTGTAATTTTATTTATAACTTTGAAAATGATATTTTCAAGATAATTTCAAATAAAACACATCTCATTTTTCTGGAGTGAAATTTTGTGTGTACATGTTGAGCGGACACTTTCCAGAAGTGGGTATTTGCAACCAAGTAATGTTAGATATTTTAAAGTTAAACAGAAAATAATGCTTTTGTATTGTGAATTTAGAGTTATCAAATATCTATGAAATATTTAGTTTGGTTAATATCAGAAAGGCTAAAAGTGAGAAATCATGTTATTTCAAAGTTTTGAATATTGATTTAAAAAAAGAAGAAGTGCAATGAAGTCAAGCCTATATTTGAATGTCCCACCCTAAAGAGACCTTGTCACCATAATAATTCTTCTTAGGGAAATGTCTGTATTTATTGAAAAAAGAAAGGAAGAAAGAAAAGAAAAAAGAAAACATATTTTGACTTTCAGAAAGCCTCTATTTCAAGTTAGATGAAATGTACCTATTCTATAATGTGAGGGATGCATTTGTTGAGTAGATTTTAAGTTGATAAAGGTCACGCACCAGCTTAAAAACTTTTTTCATTAACACTACAATAAAAGTGTAACCCCTAGGCACTGCTTACAGGATATATTGTCACCTACGTTCCTTTCTCACTCTCCATCGCCACACTAAACATTCCATGGTCACTAACTCCATCCCCCTTGGCCTTCTGGCAGTTGCTCTGGGCTGTTAAAAGCTAGAGTCTGGCTGGTGAGCTCTTCATTAGTTCCTCTTCTGGGTATCCTGAAGCCAATTCTTCTCCCCCTGGTCTAAATGTCACTTCCACAGAGAAATAATTTTCACTAAGCCCACAGCTCTCAA
The DNA here is from genome assembly GCA_004027835.1 of Alouatta palliata. Lineage (NCBI taxonomy): Eukaryota > Metazoa > Chordata > Mammalia > Primates > Atelidae > Alouatta > Alouatta palliata. The sequence continues at coordinate 16,745 of PVKV010008184.1, forward strand.
TTATTTTCTACTATTGTTTCCTCAAAACAATCCATTCTTCTTCATGGCACTTGCTATAATTATGCATATTATAAAATGCATGAACGACAATTTATGCATTTATTTGTGTGATGTCTGTCTCCTGAATTCACTCTCTTCTGTGATAGAAAGCCTCATATCCATTGGCTTTACATTATAAATGAAAAATCGAACACACAATAGTTACTCCTTAAATTTTTATCAAAGTTTAAACGTGTTATTATTGATATTACAAATAATATATATAATAAAAAATAACAGAAGTTTTATGTATTTTCTTAATTTGCATTTATCAATTGTAGCACATGGAGTGCTGCACACTCTGCCCAAATGTTGCACTGAAATTTCAACCAACATGTAAAACTTAGTTTTGTAACAATGTGTATAAATAGTATTAAGGCAGGATATTTAAATGAACACAGAATGGTTGTAATCTACAATGAAGTACTAGCTTCTTTGAATAAAAAGCAACATTAAGATACCACTAAGGAATAAGATCATCACTGGAACATAGATGAATTGTGTGTTTTCAGTCTATGAGGGTATAACCAAAGTAGTAAATGAATCTACTCAAATACTGGCAAAAAGTAAACATTGATAATAATCATGAATGCCCTTAGAGACAAGGTAAGAATTTAGTTGTGATTATGTTATATTGATCATGTTTATTCACAATGTATTGTTTTAAATTTTTTAATCTTTAGAAATGTGCTATACAATAATCTAGTATCTTACATGTGCTTTAAAAATAAAATGGAAAAAAGCATTGTCTAATATGATCTGTGTACTTTCATTAAACAAGTATTCTGAGCTTCATTGGTCTGATAAATGTTATGGGTGTGTGATTTATTTTACTCTTCCAGAATCCTCCCATAAATATTAATCATAATAAGGACATAAAGCCTCAGGCATGAAAATTATAAATAGATAGGAGAATATACCAATTTGTCTTATTTCCCCTAGATTGAAGAATGGAAATAATAGTTATTTATTAATCGTTTCTGCTAAGAATCAAATTATTTTGTTGGATGTTTTCTTAAACTTTATGTTAATCCTCCCAAGAATGGTGAGGTAACAGTAGATTCACTTTACAAATGGCAAAGTAGCTTAAATTAAGGTTAATAAGATTAACTAATTTTTATAAAAGTTTTATCTATTAGAACTAGAATGGAAAATCTTGGTTGTCTGTTTGCAAGCTAAGAAATTTTGCCTTTTCCTTTGCTTTCTTCAAATGTCTATTTGCAACAAAACAGGTAATTTTCACTTCATAATCTAATCGTGTTAATTATTAACGTTAAGTACTTTACATTCTTTTCCCCAAATATCTATGTTCTTTTCACATATGTTTCTTAAGTATTACTAAATTGGTGAATGGTTATACAAAATAATTTCTGTTGACCTCTGTGAAAGCAGCACACACAGGAACATAAAAAAAATTCTTCAGAAATATTTTGAAAATGTCACAAATCATTGGCATGTAATTTATTTGTTATTTGCTGAGTGATTCTCACAATAGCCTTAACATAACTGAATCAGTCATGTCCATTACACAAATCAAGAAAGTGAAACCCAAAATAGTTAACTAAATGTATTTTAAGCATGTGTAGCAAAAATAAGATTAAAAAATATTTTTTCTCATAGTATAGCCATAGTCAAATCTATGTCAAATCTCAAAATAGTCCTTAAAGCAAAATTTGAACCAGTCCTTATGAATTAATGAGAGAAATGTACTACATTATTCCCAGCTACCAGATGGGTCACAGAAAAGTTCCTAAAACATGCATAAAACTAAAACAATATAAATTATTTTGTGAATAAAGTGGGAAAACTTGTGAAGAGGAATTTTTGTTTCCACAAAGACCTTGAATGCCTGCCAAATGTAAAGCTAACGGTAAAGAACACTGCAATGATAAAGATACCTTTTATGTTTTCTAGGATGATTCTTGCAGCAATCCTGTATTACTCCCACAGTCTCTCAATATGGGATGGAAGTACCAAATGAATAGAACAGTGGAAAATTAAGCATTGGGGGAGAATATAATTTAGAGGCAATCTGGTGTTTTTCTCAATAGAACTATGCTTTTGGAACAATGGTTTTGCTAGTCATTTATCCAAATTGATTAAAAGAAAAAAACACGATTTTTCTTCTTTTTATTATACTTCAGAAACAAAGAAACATATTTTCAGCCAATTTCTACTGTGGCTTCATAAATGCTGAGTAAATTTTTATGTTTGCTTTGCATATTGGAGATATCTAATTCAGAATTTTTCTCCCAGCTTCTTAGTTGCTAAATGCAGTATTAAACCCCTCACAAAGCAATTCAACAAATTGCTCATAGTTTGATGTCCGAGCATCTCCAAATTTCTAAGTATATATCCTATTTATGAAGCCCTATTAACAAATCTACTCATTCCCCACTACAGTTTTACTATTAAAGATGTTTCATTGTAGACTGTACTTTCCAGAAAAAGAAATTGTTTTTTGCATAAGCTAGCTGGGAACTGTGAAGCCATTGCAGCCTTCACCGTTTACTTTCCATTGAAAGAAATAACTTTCAGATTCCAAAAGATCTTAGATCTCTCTATTCTTCATTGTGGATGGAAACTTTCAATATTACCTATACAAATTAGTAAAAAGAACGAAAGTATCCTATGCAATAAAAGTGCATTGCACTTTTAAAAGTGAATTCGATTTTCAATATATCAAGAACTCTAGAAAATTTTATTTAAATTAATATGTTGCAGATCATATTGTATATATTACTAATTACACATTTGGAAAACTATTTTGATTAGAACAGAAAGATTGAAAGAGATAGTAGTTTAAGCCATTTTTGTGTTGCTATAAAGAAATGTCTGAGGCTAGATTATTTATAAAGAAAAGCGGTTTCATTGGCTCACTGTTTTGCAGGCTGTGAAGGAGGCATGATGCTGGCATCTTCTGGACTTCTGGTGAGGCCTCAAGGAGATTATCATCATGGCAAAAGGTGAAGCAGGAGCAGGCACTTCACATGGTGAGATCAGGAGAAAGCGATGAATGTTAGTGACATACTGTTATAAACAAACAGGTATTGTAAGAACTCACTCACCATCATGAGGACAGCAGCAAGATATTCATGAGAGATACACTCCCTGACTCAAATACCTTCAACGAGGCCCCACCTCCAACATTGGAGATTAAATTTCTACATGAGATTTGGAGGTAACAAACATCTAAACTATATTAGATGGAGTAAGATGCATTAAGTAATAAAAACCAAGAGCTCACAGTTAGCAATCTTGGAGTTGTTCTACTCTCTTTTTTATACCATCTGCAAATGCACACACACACACACACACACACACACACACACACACATAGTCATAAACATAAGTACACACATACACACACCTATATACACCAAAGGGCTTTCAGGAAAACAACTTTTTATTCATTAAGGGTAGGCTTTGTAAAATTTTGCACAGACTTTACTCAACTGTTCAAAAAGCTAGTTGACATTGCCAACCTCTCCAGTTCTAGAAGTTTAGTTAAATGTTTAAAAAAACCTTGAAAAAATGACTCCATTTACCCATATTAGATAAGAAATTAATAGGCTACTTAATTAATATAGAACTACAATGATAAAAACAGGCATATTTTCCTGAATCATTGGGTTCCTCATCTGTGAAAAAGAATGAATATTCATTTCATAGAATGCTGTGATAATTAAATCAACGTGCTTATGCACAATGTTTAAATGATGAGCAGCCAGGCAGGTATTGCTAATATAGCATTATGACAAATCTTTCTTGTATGCTGAGATAAGTACAATATTTTGAATCTATTGATATTAAGTGCCTAAATTAATATTTGACCATGTCAACCAATATGAGTTTCTTTGGGGTGAGATAATTATATTTTTGACTCACATATTTGAGTTCAGTGTGACCGTTGATCATAAGTGCATGATATTCTCCTAGGGGAAGCATTGGAAGGTGTTGTGGCATATACTCCTACTCACCTATTCATCTTTATTGACAAAATTCTGATTTTGTTCTGTGTGGCACTGTTCTCAGAAAAAAAAAATCTGAATTATCAGCCTCTCTTTCTGCTATGGATACCCTTGGGATAGATTACTTGTGTTCACAAATTTTCTAAGGAGGACTGGCGGAGAATTTGCTTTTTGGATACAGGCACCTTCACTCACCAACTTTCCTTCTTTCAGTCTGCAAAGCGGACATGGCTTGAGTTAGGTTAACCATTGTTCTCTGAGAAAGTAGCATACATGAGAAATGGCCAAATGCTGTAAATGTTAGAGCAGAAAAATATGAAGGATATCAGGACATCGGTGCTAGCAAGCAGCCCACATCAGCCCTGTGCCCTATGCCTTACTATGTGAGTAAAAACGAACTGATTTTAATGAAGCCAGTTAAAACTGATTTTTCCTTACAAGAGCAAAATAGAAACTTTATTAGCAGAGGTTATTTTGCTCCTAAAAACTCTCCTTGCATTGTTCCTAACACTCAGAACCTATATTTAAAATAATAATGTTGCAGCTAAGGCTGTTTTGTCTCCCAAGTAATATTTAAAATTCAGTCATTAAAATTTTGTGTTTTAAAATCAATATTTGTTATCTGTTTTGTTATAGAAATCTATGCTGAGCACTGAAATTAGTGTTTCAAAATAAGGCCTTCGGACCAGATGGATACTGAGAGTTAATTAACAGCATCATGTTTAATAGATGATAGGTCTCAAGATACTTCTAGTACATTGAAATAACTTTCTGGTCTTTTTTTCCCTGTGAACTCATCTATTTTCAACTCTTGTCTACTTTCTGTTTATGAAGCAATTCTCCAACCTTTACAACATTTGATTTTCCCATATTCCTATTATAATAATAACATATAAATATTATTATAATCACCTTTTTTATAGTGCCAAAGCAAAAGTTACACCAAAGTTAATCAAGCAGGAAAGGTTTTACTCAAGGCTGTTCCAATAGTGGAGAGAATCTAGAACACAGTCTGATTCAATGTTGATGAAATAGAGGGTTGTGGCATTTTTAAGAGCTGGGGTCAGAGAGATCATAGACTATGCTGACTGGCTCTCCGCAGAGGAAAAGTAAACTCTTCTATCTTCATGACAAGAGGTAGTTTTACAACTTGTAGCAAGACTCCAGCTAAAGTTAAGCTCTACCCTCCCACAGAAACTGGAACTTAGGAAGCCGATTTCCTTGATAATTACATTCCAAAAGGATGATTCCCAGGTACATGAGAAAGATATTTCTGGATATCAAAACTGGCAAGAAGCTTTAAAGATTTACATATCAAAAGAGAAAGGCTTTTACAATTACAAGTTCTCTAAAGTTAATGCTCTTAAGAAAAAGGAGGTCAGGGTTCTAGAGTCATAAGGAAGCCTGTCTAAGTTTAGTCAACCCGAGTGGAATGTTAAGGTCTTCTTGGTCAATGAAGGAAGGAGATAATTATTTGAACTTTTCATTCTTTCTTTTTTCACATAATTGAAAACAGTTAGGGTTGAAAGGTGAGTCTTCAGAAGCTGTAATCCATGGTAGCTCAATTTTTCTATCTGCCTTTCTTCTTTCTGTTATTTCCCCTCCTGCTTTGCTCTACTGATTCTTCATTTTCTTATTCATTTTATTCTATGATATAATTTCTTTTTACAGAAATATGTTTTAATTTTTAAAACAAAATAAAATTTCCCAATGATTCCCAAGTTAAGAAATAACTACTAGTAATATACTGGTGTGTATATTTTCAGAGTTTTTCAGTAAATATATTTATATAATGGCGCTTATGTTTGTGTATGCATATACCTATAAAATATACTAATATTCTTCATGAATTACACATGTACAAATGTATCATGATTAACCTGTATAAAAAGTTCACATTACAGGTTTGTAAAGCTTGATGAATTACTTTTACACCTTTCCCAGTATTGATAAAATTTTAAAACCTCAAAATAAACTATAATTTATATGCTTTTCTATGTTTTATGTTAATGCTTGCATATATGAGAGCTTTACATGTATTTTAAACTTCACAATAGACCATAACAAATTACTATGTTTTACTGCCAATGCTTATTTATAGTTGCTCACATATTTGCCTTTCCAGAGTTTCTGTCAATATTTTGGTGCTTCCATCTGGATTAATTTTTCTTCTTTTTTAATATTTGTTTAGTGCAGGAGTGTTGAAAGAAAATTTCCATAACTTTTGTTCATTTGAAATACCTTTATTTCACTTTTACTTTTGAAATTGATGTTTGAAGATATTTTATTTCAGAAATTTAAGTGTGCTGCTCTTGATTTCCGGATTTCATTGTTTTTTATAGGAAAGTCATTTGCTAGATTTAGTGTTGCTCCTTTAAAAATAACTTGTCTTTTCTTACTCTGGCTTATTTTAGAGTGTATTACTGTTATTGTTAGAGATAGAGTCTCACTCTGTCACTCAGGCTGGAGTGCAGTGGTGCAATCTCAGCTCACTGCAACTTCTACCTCTTGGGTTCAAGAGATTCTTGTGTCGCAGCCACCCGAATAGCTGGGATTACAGGCATTTGCCATCATGCCCAGCTAATTTTTGTATTTTTAGTAGAGACGGAGTTTCACCGTATTGGTCAGGATGGTCTCAAACTACTGGTCTTAAGTGGTTGGCCTGCCACGGCCTCCCAAAGTGCTGGGATTACAAGAGTGAGCCACTGAGCCCAACCTAGAGTTTATCTATGTCTGTTTTTTTTTTTTTTTTTACTTTTTAAACTTTTTAGTTTGGAAAATATCCAGACATGTAGGAAAATTTCAAAAAGCAGTTCAAATAATTTTTATATATGATTCACCTGGACCCCAGTGTTAAATCTTTATCACATTTGTCTTATCATTTTCTCTATTACTATGCTTATTGTAATCATTTGAGACTGTAGACACAGTGCTCCATTGCAATACCTGTGTGTACAGTAGTTCTTAGAAACAAGGTCATTCATTTATGTAATCTACAGTAGTCTATCAATCTTAATCTTGATTTAGACAGCTGTACTAAGATCTATGTCTTTCAATAGTTTTATTCAAATGTTTCTGCTTGTAGTGTTCCTTACATGTATCCTTCTTTGGGTTACACAGTCAATGAGTTTCTTCAATCTATGATATATTTTATGAATATTGCAAAGTTATTAGCCATATATCTGTCAATATTCCCTCTGCCTCATTTTTGTTTTTGTCATCTCCTTCAAGGCCTCCACTTACACATATGTCAATGCTATTTTTTCTTTTCTTCTCATTATTCCTCAGCTTATTTTTTATTGATTTGTCTTTCAGTGCCCAGTCTGCTGTTGCAACTATCCATTCAATTTCATATATATATATATATATATATACATAGACACACACATTTCAAGTTACATATGTAGTATATATACACACACACACACACACACACACACACACATATACACATATGATTTTTTTCCTGTCCTAGAATGCCTACCTAATTCTTTTATATAAATTCAAATTTTCTGGTAACATCATCATTAAGCTACAATGTCTGTGTTATTTTAGGTGTTATTTTAGGCATTCATGTAGAGAGCCATAGGATGGGATTCTGACCACCAAATTAATTTCTAAGATGAGCCATAGCTAGGTTTAAGTTTTGTAACTGTCATTCTAATTCAGCTAACTTATGTGCCTAGGGCCTGATCTTGTAAGAATTTGAGCTACAAGTCTGATAGGTCTCTAACATCTTTAGTGCTAAAAGATTGTGGGAAATTACATTGTGATTTTCAGAACTTCTAAAATTAGGTTCTTTGTTTTAACTCCTTATGCAATTATACAACTTGTTAAATAACTTGAGGAGAAATCAACCATGCATTTAAGGTAGTTTTCTTGTCTCTGGTGGGTCCTTTCTTTTTTTGCTTCCTTTTTATGTATTTATCTAAAATTTCAAGCTACCTGTTAGAATCCTTTATCTCCAGTCTCCTGTGTCATCCTAGAACTTGAAAAGTATTTCTTAGATATAACTGGCGATGTGCATTATATGCAACATCGTGTTAGTTAGTCATTCTAGTTCACTGGTTCACAGCTATAGCTATGTTGCCCCAATGGGACAATTCGCAATGTCCAGAGACATTTTTATTTTTTACTCTGTGAATGTAGAATCCAGCATTTGCTAATTTGCATCACACAAGGCACAGAACATCCTGTACAACAGATAATGAATAATTATCTGATCCAACTTTTTCCTTGAATTGAGACTGATTCTTAGCCCATGCCCAAGATAGACAAATACTGAGGGTTGTAGAAAACAGGGGAAGCTCACCTTGGAATACTTATCATCTCACCTTGGAATACTTATCTCATCTCTAAAATTTTCATGTAGTTACTTTTCATTGCTTCCATAGCCCTCTGATGCTTTGAAATAATATTTCATTTCATAATTCTATCATTTTCTTTTCTTGGAGGAAATTATTCTCTGCAATAGCATGCTACATTATACACTGGCATGCAAAAGGGTCATGGTTATACACCACAGTGCCACACAATACAAATGTAACACAGGTTGATTTTGGATAGAACTTGCATAATGGAAGTGAAGTGTATGAAGTTCCCCCCAGATCTCACTGGCTCACAACTTAGGCTAATGAATGATAGTTGCATGTGCCATTGACCAACATTCTAGTATAGAGTGATCCTGCCTACTCATGATCTGCATCTTTATATCAATAGGAAGCCAGAAAATCACTGCAACCACTTAAAAATAGAAAAATGGTTATAGAAGAGGTGTTGATAGGCAGAAGAGCCTTCACTATCTAAGAGGTAGATTAGCCTTTTTCCTGCACTGATCTAACTCCAATCTGGCTGAGCCAGCTGTTGGTAGTGTTACCACAATGCAATGGGATAAATTTCAATGATATTATTCTCCTATCAATCTATTTTCTTGACCTAGATGACTCATTAAATTGGGCCTATTTTCCATCAGTTACAGAGGTTTCTGCAGTAATGGTTAGAAGCGAGATATTAATATGTTCCTGTGCACTTTCTGAGCTCTACATCTTTAATTCAAGAAAGCAGTCAATCTCTGCTTGTATCTGCCCTCTGCATTATTGCCAGGAAACATTCTTTAGAAGCAATCTGGGTAATTGTAGGGTTCCTCTAATTGGTTTCTTTTCTCTTAAAGATCATTACCCTTCATTTTTTGCTGTCCAATGTCTAGAAACCTTTGTTTTATATATTTTGTTTTGTTTTTGAGTTGTTTAAAATGGGAGGATAAAACCATTCCTCATAACTTCATCATGGCCTATAGTGGAAATGTCTGATCCAACGTCTTTAAAGCCATAACTCTGTTACCCTTTTTTCCCCCCTCAATGTCTTCATTTTATTTTATTTATAACTTTTAGTTATTTAAAAATCTATTTTAGTAACGTATATTTTATTTTTAAAATGTCTAAATTTTCGTGTTCTTCAAATATGTTGCACTCATGTTGATAGGGAATGTCATGACCAGTCACTATGAGCAGGTAAATAACACAGATATAATTCAGTGTAATTCAGAAAGCCAATTTGATTCATTCCTGCCAATAATTTGATGACCAGCTTTCACTCTCACAACATGAAGTTGCAATTGGAGGAAAAAGGTCACATGATTGTATCAATAGATTTGAGATAACTATTTGGCAAAATTGAACATCCATTCCTGATAAAAACTCTCAGCAAACTAGGAATGGGGAGAACTTCTTCAAATTGATAAAACACATCTACAGATCACGTACACATAACACCATACATAATGGTGAGAAAACTGAAGCTTTCCAGCTAAGATCAGAAACAAGAAAGAATGTCCCCTCTCACCACAGCATTTCAACATCAACCTGGATATCCTTGCTAACACCAGTAGAGAAGAAAAGGCAATAAATGTACACAGATTGTGGAAGAAGAAATAAAACTTTGTTTACTGATAACATGCTCATCTATGTATAATTCTGAAAATATTGACCATAAATATTCCTGGAACTGACAAGCAATTATTATAGGAAGGTTGCAGGATTCAAGGTTAGTGTAAAAGAGTCAATCACCTTCCTATATACCAGTAATAAAACAAGTAGCTTTGAAATTAAGAACACAATACCATTTTCATTACACCCCTAAAAGTATGAAATGTTTAGGTATACATCTGTTTGTCCATCTATGTATCTATCTATGTATCTATGTATGTATGTATGTATGTATGTATGTATCTATCTATCTATCTATCTATATATATCTATCTATCTATATCATTTCTCTATCAGACCTATGTAAGAAAAACTATGAAACTCTGATAAGAGTTATCAAAGCAAAACTAAAGAAGTCAAGCAATATTCCATGATCATGAATAGAAAGACTAAATATTTCCAAGATATCAGCTCTTTTCAAATTAATCTGTAGATTCAGTGACTTCCCAAGCAAAATCATAGCAGCTTATTTTGTGGCTACTGACAAACTGACTATAAAATTTATATGTTAGGGCAAAGATCCAGATTAACGAACTCAATATTAAAGGAAAAGACGAAGGACTGACACTAGCCAACTTTAAGTCTTACTGTAAAGCTACAGTAATCAGGGCATTGTGGTATTTACAAAGTAATAGACATGTAGAATAATGGAACAGAATAAAGAACCCACAAATAGACTCATGTAGTATAACGAACAGATCTTTGACAAAGAAGCAAAGCTCTATAGTAGAGCAAAGAGAGCTTTTATTGCAAATGACACTGCGACAACTGAACTTCCACGTATTAAACTTGAATCTAGACACAGATTTATAGCTTCACAAAAATTAACTCAAAACAGAACATATGCCTAAATGTAGAACACAAAACTATAAAACTCCTAGAAGATATCATAGGAAAAGGCTAGATTACCTTGAGCTAGGTGGTGACTTTTTAAATACAACAAAAAAAATCATGATCTAAGAGAGAAATAATTGATATCCTAAATTTTATTACAGTTAAAAACTTCTACTTTGCAACAAAAGTCAAGACAATAAGAAAGACAAGATTCAGACTAGAAGAATGTATTTGCAAAAGACGTATCTGATTACGGATTGTTATCTGTAATATACAAAGAAACCTAAAGTTCATCAATAAGAAAACAAACCATCCAATTAATAAAATAGGCAAAAGCCTGAACAGACATGCAATGGACTGAATGGTCTGAATCCCTTCCTGCTGTCCCCAAATCTACATGTTGAAAACTTAATCTGAATGTGATGGTATTTGGAGGCAGGGCCTTTGTTGTGAGGGCGGAGCCCTGGTGAATAAGATTAGAACACTTAAGAGGCCAGGAAGCTGCATAGTTTTCTTTCCCCTGTGATAGGATACAATGAAAAGCCAGCAGCCTGCAACCTAGAAAAGGGCCTCAAGCTTTGAAAACCAAAGCTCAATCATGCTGGCACTCTAATATTCTTGAGCTTCCAGCTTCAAGATCTGTGAGAAATAATTTCTGTTATATACAAACTATGCTGCCTGTAGTCCTTTGTTAGAATCCTGAATTGACTAAATACACCTCACTGAAGATGAGTTACAGATGACACGTAAGGATATGAAAAGATGTTCAACATCATGTCATCAGAGAATTGCAAATTAAAATGACAATAAGATATCGCTACCCATACGATTGAATGGTCAAAATCTAGAACACTGGCCATGCCAAACGCTGGCAAGGATGTGGAGCAACAGAACTGTAGGTAGAAATGTAAACTGATATAGCTAGCTACTTTGGAAGTCAGTTAGGCAGTTTTATATAAAAGTAAACGTACTCTTACACGTGATCCAGCAATAACACTCCTTGGTATTTACTCAAATAAACTGGAAACATATGTCCATGCAAAAACCTGCACATGAATGTTTATAGCAGCTTTATTCAGAACTGCCAAAACTTGGAAGTAACCAAATGCCCTTTAGTGGGTGAACAGATACTCAAATGTGGTTCATCCAAACAGTGAAACATTACCCAGTGCTTAAAAATGCGGGAGAGAAAGCTGTCAAGCCACAGATATACATGGAGTAAACTAAAGTGCATATTACTAAGAGAAAGAAATTTATTTCAACAGGACACATACTGTATGATTCCAATGGTATGACATTTAGGAAAAGACAAAACTATCAAAAAATATTTATAAAAATGGTTGCCAGAGGTTAAAGGGAGGGGGAATGAATAGACAGAATACAGAGAATTGTCAGGGCAATAAAACTATTCCTTATAATACAACGATAGTGGAAATATGCCCTGATACATTTGTTAAATATCAGAGAATGTACAACACATAAAGTGAAACCTAACATAAACTAGGGACTTTGGGTAATAATGATGTGTCAATGTAGGTTCATTGACTGTGAGAAATGGATCACTATGGAAAGGGATGTCTACAGAGGGGAGGTTGTGTATGTGCAGGGGCAGGAGGTTACATGGAATCTCCCTGTATTTTTCCTTGAATCTTACTTTGAACCTAACACTGCTTTTAAAATAATTTTTAATTAAAAATTAACACCACACATGAATTTTAAAGCACTTTGACTCTTATAGAACTGCCTTTAGATCATGCTTTTTAATATCCACTGTTAAAGTGGTATTTCAAATTTTAAGATTGAGTTTAATTCTTTTTAATAGCTGAGAGCCTTTTAGATTTTAGTCTGGTAAATACGGTGAGCAATCACATTGAGATCTATTTAGAGTTTAAAATTAGGTATGAATTTAAAGTAATTGAGATTGATTTTCTTAATTCACCAGTAAAATGTCTCTGAAAGTGTTTCCAAAAGAGGAATCCTCTGGAGATTTTTGAGCAATTTCAGCAAAATGAGATTAAATGTCTCTTAAGTCAGCATTTTGCAGGACAACTGGCATATACAGGTATTGCATTATGTTATTTCTAAAAATTGTGTCAAATTTCAGGCTTTACCCTACAAAGTATAAAGTACTAATACTAAAAATTTATTTTCACTTCTGTTATTTTTTTCTTCTAGATAGTTGTTTCATAGATATAGCCCAAGTGATACATAAGGATACAAATAAATATGTGTATATGTAAATATACGGAAAATACCCATAAATCTAATATGCATATGTTTGAGGTAAGAATATATTGACAGAGGATTTTTATCCCCCTAAATTAGAAGAATCACTTACACATCACAAAGCCTAGAGCCTTTGAAATACCACATTTGTGTTTTATTATTCCATTTGTTACTCCAAACTAGATATTTTAAAAAATGCTTGTTATACCAGTTTTTGTAGTCATAAATTCTCTAGCAAATTATCTTAAGTCATTGCAAATTTTAATTTAAGTTACTCTTTGAAATACACATGACTTCTTGCAAAAATAAAAAGTACTTACAGTTTGTTTAAATTCACTTGTTGAGAAATTGTAGGTTTATCTCTCTACGGAAACTCTTACAAAAGGAAGGGTAACAGAATGTCTTTAAGCTCTATTTTGCTAAAGTCATATTTGTTGGACGATTGAGGGGAAAGTTTTCCTTTCTGAATTAGTGGTTGTTTAAACTCTCCTTTATTTTAAGCCTCACTATCACACTCAGATCTAAGAAAAAAAATCAAAATCTTTAGGAGATTATAAAGCCTAACGTTATTAAAGCTAACTTCTCTAGGTCATCTTTCAATTTTTCTTCTATTCCCTTTTGTAACTCCATTGAGATACTGATACACTCATATCTTGTGTAACATCTTGCTGTAAGAACTTGAAAACATTCTCCCTTTCTGTTAAGGATTCTTCTTTCATTATTTCTGCATGGGATGTTCCACGGACAATGTTTTATAGATGTTCATCTCTTCAAGTTCATTTTTGTTGAGCCCTAGGCATTTCTTGCAGTTTCATTTTTTTTTTTTTCTGAATACTAAGTCTTTATTTGCAATATGTAATGGACAGCGACCAGATGATACCACTAAACATAGGCAGGAAACTGAATTTCTCCTTTTCTCATTAAGTCCACAGTTATTCTACATGTGTTCTCTTTTGCATTGATACTATTTAGAGACATGTTTGATATTTTTAATTCTGTAGACATTTATTCAAAGTGACTATAATGATTAACATATCTCTCCTTCCTTTTCCTGTTTCCCTTTATCTTGCACATTTAACAGTTCGCAAATTCCTGTCATTTTTACTTCTTAAATGTGTCTCAAATCATTTTCTTGAGTCAAGACTCATTGTTACTAAGTTAGTTTAATATTATATAATTTTCACTTCAAGAATTGCAAGTCTTTCCACTCTATCCCTTCTGGTTGATTCACAATATTGTGACTAGAATTATATTTCTGAAACACAATTCCAATATGTCATTATTCCAATTAAAATTTTTTGAATAGTCGTCATGCAGACAGAACAAAATTTCAAACCCAAAGTAAGATATGCAAGGCATTTGACTCTCTTTTCACAAAATAATATTTTATACTTAATTCCATGGGTGCCTTTTCACATTTGTCACAATAAGATTTAGGAGACTTTACTATGTGTCTCCTCTAGACACAGTGAATGATCAGTGACTTCAGATATTATTTTCTCTTAGAAGGATGTCATGGATTTTTGTACATATATCTGTCAAGTGCTTACACTTTATACTGTGAACATTTATTTACACGTCCATTTTTCTTAGAGATACATTGGACTTTCTAATTCTGAATTGCCTAGCTTCATAAACAATATTTTAGAAGTGCTATTTCCTTAAATTTATGCAAAATGTCAGATATTTATGTCATTCATAATGTTCTCTGAGATCTCAACTTGTGTTTGCAATATCTAATAACCCAGAGACACTTCAAAATTGCATATCAAATGAGCTTGTGCTGAGTGGGGATCTTAAACTCTATCCTTCAGAATAAAAGTGTTCAATAATGAATAAAAGATTATCTATGTGCATTTTTAAAGATACTATTAGTATCATCAGTATCAACATCAAACATATATATAATGCCTGCCTTATTTGTACAAGATACAGTGATTTTGTTGAATTGTCTGAATATTTAGATTTATTGTAGTTTAAATTGGCAAGACATCTGGGATATTTAATTCTACTTGCATATTCATCTGCCAAATTCAAATATGAAAAGTGAATTTCACCTCTGTATGTGTAATTCAATGTCTGCAGAGTCTCATTCATGAATGTCCAAAAAGACAAATTGTTCTCATCTATCAAATAGGATTTTGGCAAGGAACTGGTAGTAAAACCAAAAGACCTGCCAAAGTTTGGACTTTGCAGAACTTTATGCCTTCTTCAGGATCCATTGTAATCTGTCACCATGTGTCATTTTGAATGTGTTTCCTTTAAAACTGGCTTGGATTCATATTGGCAGGTAAAACATAACATTTATTATTGCTATACTTTGTATTTTATTAAAATGAGTGAGAAATCCAAAAGAGGAATCAATTTTGAGAATTCATTTTCAAAGGTAAAACTTATTAGGAAAGTTCCTTTGGCCCAGGGCTTAATCAGTGTGTGAATATACCAAACGCTATTATGTGTGGGTTGGGAGCATATTGGAGGTCTTTGTCAATAATTTGCCAACTATCCAGCTAATACTTTTGAGTGCTGAATATTCTACATAACAAAGATAACTAATTTCATATGCTTTATGGCATTTAATATTCATAACATCTCAGCGATGCAGTATAGTTGTGAAAACTGCGTTTTATGCTTATCAATAGAGACATACACTTAATTACCTATCTTAGTAAATCAAAAACTTGGACCAAATCTTGATAAAGTTTTTCTTCTCTAGCATTATAGTTGGTACGATAGTTAATACTGACTGCCAACTTGATTGGATGGAAGGTGCAAAGTATAGTTCCCAGGTGCGTCTGTGAGGGTGTGGCCAAAGGAGATTAACATTTCAGTCAGTGGACTGGGAGAGGCAGACCCAGCCTCAATCTGGGTGGGCACCATCTACTACAGCTAGAATAAAGCAGAAAGAAGATGGAAAAAGCAGACCTGCTGGGTCTTTTGGCTTTCATCTTTCTCCCGTGCTGGATACCTCTTGCCCTGGAACATCAGACTCCAAGTTCTTCAGCTTTTGGACTCTTTGCCAGAGGCTCTCAGACCTTTGGCCACAGACTGACAGGTTGCAGTGTCTACTTCCTTACCATATATATATATTTTTTTATATATATATTTTATAATATATATTATATTATATATATATAATATATAATATATAATATATAATATATAAATTATATTAAAATATATATATATTTATATATATATTTTATATATATATATATATATAAAATTGCACTTTAGGTTCTGGAGTACATGAGCAAAACATGCAGGACTGTTGCATAGGTACATACATGGCAATGTGCTTTTCCGCCTCCATCCCCCTGTCGCCTATATCTGGCATTTCTCCCCATGTTATCCCTCTCCAACCTCCCTACCCCCTGCTGTCCCTCCCCTATTCCCCACAAACAGACCCCAGTGTGTGAAAGGCTGCAATGTCTGCTTCCTTACTTTTCACATTTTGGGACTCAGAGTGGCTTCCTGGCTCCTCAGCTCACAAATGGCCAATTGTGGGACTTCATTTTGCAATCCTGTGAGTCAATACTTTTTAATAAATTCCCCTTCGTATACACATCTATCATATTAGTTCTGTCCCTCTAGAGAACCCTGACTAATACAGTTAGTATGTTCTAACTCTTAGTTGTACTGAACTAAATAAATGATTGATAATAAAAAGGAGGATACAAACATAAGCCACAGGATTTCACTATGTTAGAGCAAGTATCAACGTATCACAAGTACTTAGATTTTTGAATTACAACATCCCAATACAAGTATCTGACAGCTCATTACACATCAGAATGCACCTATGATGTATGTAATTGTGAACAGTAATTTCTAAATAGTGTGCATAGCTAGGAGGAAAAATCCCTTAATTTGTGAAGCTTTTAGTTTAGTAATTACCAAACGTTCTTGATGAAGATGTATAGGACAAAATGGCAGCAACAACAGCGGGGTGTATATTTAACACCACAGTTAAGTAACAGCAGACCAGGTCTTGGCTACTGAGGAAATGCTTTCAAATCCATGAATATTCTGGGCACTCAGCTAATCTTTGGTGTCCAAAAAACAGTATTTATAACACATAGAACATTTCCAATTTTCATCTAATGTGTGTACATAAATGTAAGCCCAAACTGGTCCTTCAACTACTTAAATATATTTTGCATGGCTTCCCATGTGCAAATATAGCAAGGCACAAAAATTTGTTTGCTTCTTGATTGAGAGAAGCTGACTGCCTCTCTTGGGAAATACTCTTCTTCATTGTAGAAAAGGAAAGGCTTGGACTGCAAAAGAACTGCATGCATTTTTTTTTTCTGACATTTTGTCTTTATGCAACTTTCATTTTAAAACAATAATTATAGTACAGTTTTAGACTGAGTAAAACATAGTGAAGCTACTACAGTGATCTCATGTACTTCATACCCAATACACACTATTAACACCTTAAATTAGCATGATATATTTAGTACAATTAATGAACCGATACTGATATATTACCATAAACTTAAGTTCATATTTTATTCGCATTTCCTTAGTTTTCACCTTGATGTTCTTTTTTCTGTTCCAGAATATTATCCAGGATATCACGTTACATTTAGTCATCTCTTCCGAGGCCCCACTTAGGGTGACAGTTTCTCAGACTGTCTTTGTTTTTGATCCCCTTGACAATTTCAGAGGTTCTGATTAGGTATTTTATAAACTGTCCCTCATCTGAAATTTTGTCAAAAGTCTTTCCATATGATTATGCTTGGATGATGAGTCTTTCTGAGGAATCGTGGAAAAACTTCATTTTAATCATGTTAAATGAAGGGCACATATTATCTACATGATGTAACTGTTAGTGTGCACCATGATCAGCTTGCTGAGAGAGTATTTGTCAGGTTTCTTTTCTTTATTATTATTTTTATTTGCACTTACCAATGTACACATTGGAAGGAAGTGACAGTGCACAACCCACACTTAAGAACAGAAAGTTATACTCTTGTCTTTTTGAGAGCAGAACACCTGTGTAAATTTTTTGAGATTCTTTCACATGGAAAGTTGTCTGTACTCCCCTGTTTGTTTGTTTATATCTGGAGAGACCCAGATATTTATTTTATGTTGTATATTTTAATTGAATGTTGTATTTTTGATGCTCACTATTCGTTCAGCTTTTGCAAAGGGGAGAACTTTCAATTGGCTCCTATGTCTCATTTATATGCCCCCATCAATGTGCTTTTTGAGGGTACAGGACTGTTCTCTCTTATCACAAGATGCTCCAGGCTCATTTTGTTTCATCAAGTTCAAGACTTTTATAGGTTGAACTCTCTCCCTCCAAAAAAAAAGTTATCATCTTTGGTTCCTGTGAGTGTGATCTTATTTGGAAGCAGAGTCTAAAAAAGGTGAGGTCACTGAGGTGGGCCCTCGTCTAATATGACTGCTGTATGTTTAAGAAGACCGTGTGAAGACAGAGATCTGCAGAGAGATAGCATGCGACAACAGAGGCAAGGATTGTAGTGATGCAGCTGCAAACCATGGAATGCCCAGGATTGATGGCCAAAGCCAGGAGCTAGGAAAAGATAAGGAAGGATTCTACCCAGAGTCTCAGAGGGAACACGCACTGCCTACACCTTGATTTCAGAGTCACAGCCTCCAATACTGTGAGAGCATAAACTACTGTTGCTTTTAGTCTACTCAATTTGCGACACTATTTTTAAAATAGCCCTAAAAATCTAATGTGGACTTTTATGCAGCATGTGTTCCCAAAATTACACTTGATAATTGCTTATTCTATTTTTGTAATCTTGTGAGTTAGTTTAAAATAATAGATGATCAATTTGAGTGTCAGAGAGGGAAAGTAATGCTTAGATACTATCAAACCATAGCACATGAGAAAATGGAAATCCCTACTAAGCTCTGTCCAACACCCAGGTTCTTACTTGAAAAAAGATGCCAATAATTAAAAAGAACATTTAAATTCTCAGATTAAATATATATATATATTTTATAAAAGTGTATCTATACACTTTTCATATTAATTTTCAATTTAAAATTTATATAATTTTATTGGTTTTCTTTTTTCTTTCAGACCTAATAATTCTTACCATGTACCAAATACCCTGATATTATATGAATTTTATTTGCTTGTTAATTTGTTTTTGTAAATATACTTGTATTAGTCATATTTGGCCAAAACAAAGAGAAAAATCTAAATTTTTGTTTAGGAAGCAGGACTTTCTGGATGTACTATCATATGATACTTCCCACACATTCTTCACTGTTTCTTCCTCATCCGAAACTTCTTTAAAATATGAGATAATAAGGAAGAAGAGGAGAAAGAGGAGGACAATCTTGATGGTGATAATGAATTTGAGCACTTAGTAGGCAACAGGTATTGCACTAAGCACTTTTTATACATTTTTCCTTTAATTCTTACCACAACATAGTGAAGAAGTTAATGACTTTCAGCTCATCTTACATAAAGGGAAAACAAGTCTTAGACAAAATCAGCAATGTAGCTCAGGTATCAAAGCTACTGAACAGTATAGTCAAAGCTCAAACTCAGTTCCAAGGCACTTTCTTTATTACAAGTTTTATTAACTATATTTCATATGACTATATTGCAAATGAGCATGGGAGGGCAAGGAGGTGAACGTAAGAAGTGAGCTTCAACCTTGTGTTCAAGTTTAGACATGTACATAGGTAGAGCAGAAATGTGTACACTGCAGATGGGCCTGTATGATGTGCCTGCAGAATTTTAATGAAAGTAACCTAAATTGCATTCAGCCATGACATAAGAAAGAGATCTACAGTTAAACATTATATTAGCAGATTAAATCATCACAGAAATTTTACTTTAAAATTTGAAACCATCCCAATTTTAACAGCTTTTACTTAGTTAGCATTTTTTCCATTATGCAAGACAGTGAATTACATTTATTGAGCATAGTTTTTTATTGTTTAATATTTTAACTCTGAAAAAATTGGATTTACTAAAACCAACATGACAGTTCTAAATATAAAAGCAACTCTTCCACATTTATCTTCCACAAGTTAGATAATTCCACAATTCCCTATTTTATTAGATAATGAACGTGATGAACATTTTCAAGCTATCATTGAGATTAAAATTATATAAACTAAAAATTAACATTAGCCATAGATAACTTACATTTTTATTCTCTTGAATATTTGCTGACATCTTAAGGAAAAGAAATTATTAGCTTATTTGGAGATACTCATATTGACCTATCTTTACAAAATAATACAACTAACAAAGAGCAAGCAAAATCATACTATCGTGCAGCCAGTGCTCAGCGTAGTTTTACAGTCAGCATTCCAAGTACTTTGATTATATGCATTTTGCTGCTTTTTTGCTTGCTGCACTCTACTTTAGCATAAAGCAAAAGATAATGTATTCTGTCAAAGGAATGAAATAATGTTATTAGGTAATAGAGTCTGAAATGTTTACAAACCTATAAATGAAGAATGCACCGTTAATATGAACGAATGTAATGAAATTCTTTCATGATAATTGCTACATGCGTAGCATAGCATAAGCTAGCTATTTTTAGTGTATTAGTTGCTGGTTGTATAATCATGGAAAAACAATTAGTGCTTACAAGTGCTAATTTTCATGCTACAAAGAAGGTTCTTTCAGAGTCTTTCCATGTCAACATAAGGGTAATTATTACAGGTTCCTATGGTTCCTTTGAACTCTAGACAGAGTTTGTATCATAACATATCTAACTTAGAGATTTTGAAATGTGGACCAATTTTGTTTTTGAAAACTATGTAATCAAGCTGTCAAGTCAGACAAATCCCTTTGTATTCTACGTTAGTCATGTGCCATGATTCTAGATAAATTCCACAATATCACATGAAATTTTTGAAAGAATAGGTTTTGCTGTGGTAAAGGGAAATCTTACATGGCCAGGGACAGTAAATCTACAATTCTACTCTGCTCATCAGGATGAGGCACCATTCTGGGGATCATTCTCCAAAGAAGAACTTGTTTTCCTAGTTGCAGGGAGTGGTGTCAGCCTTCAGCTGACAGCTGCTATGGGGATTATCTAAATTGTAGAGAGCAACTCCCCTCAGTGTCATACCTTCTTGGAACTGCTGACATCCAGTGAGTAGTAATGGCAAGACTCGGCGTGCCACACAGTCACAGGAATTATCTGAGAAATCTGACTGCTGAGTATATTTGGAGATCTTGGCAACAATGAAAAATTGTCATCTCCTATTCATGTGGAAAGCTGAGCTTGGGGACAGCTCCAACATCTAGATAAAGGTGCACACCTGATTCCCAAAAGCTGATTGTTCAGTCAATGCACAGTGAGCCTTCAGGATAATTTTCAGGCATTGCACAATGCAATGTTCATGTAATTTTTAAATTGGACCAATGTGTTTATTCACTGAAAGAATTAGAAAAATAATCAAGCCAGGAATAACTATGTGAAGAGATTCAAGTTCACACATTTAAGCACAAGCAAGTAGGTAATAATTGATCGATAAAGCATTTACTATTTATTGAAAACCTAAGAACTAAAAGTGATAAAAAGGTACAATAAATTTATGAGATGAATAAGATGACTTTTTTAACAATAATAACTTTGTATATAAATATTCATTCATATCTAACACAATAGGTTAATAATGGATGCCTTTATATCAAGTATTAAGAATGGCTTATGGAATTTTCTAGAATATCTAGGAACTTACATGGAATACTTTTCTAAAAAATGTAATGCATATCTTAAGACTAACTGCATGCTATATCTTCTCTAATATATGACCTAATGGTCAATGAATTATATAATATCATTTATTCATTAATTGAACACGTAATTTTAATATTATAGAGCATCTTCAAAAAACCATGTCTAAATGAAAATCATAAAATAAATTCAGGAGTGATATCAGTAAGATGGTAGAATAGAAGGATCTCCACTCATATCTCCCCATAACAGCAAAAATTTTTCAACCATCAGTGGATAAAAATGCCTTTGTGGGGGCTTTGAGATACAGAAAGAAGATTGCAAAACACCAGTGGAGTCCAAGATCAAGTAGGACATTTTGAGACATCAGGCTTGCACCCAAGTTGCAGATTTATTGTCAGTGGTTCTAGCTACAGATGGAGAAATAACACTATGTTTATTGGGACTTGACCACAGCCCCATTTGTCTTGGCCCCTCTATAGCACTGTCTACTAAGATACTTTGGAGGAGCCATGCCTGCTTGTCTCTTGGGTAACAAACTGGCTGACTACAGTTCCAGCTTCAAATCCTGAAGCATCTCTGTGACCTAGCTTCAACCCTGATCAGCTTCAGTCCACGGGCAGACGCACCCACACATAAGACACAAACACATCTGTACTCACAGAGGCAAACCTGCAGGTATGAAAACACCCTGTAAATTGGGTTCAGCCATTTTTAGCCATGGTCTAGAACCAGTTCTGCCAATTTAAAGACCTTCCCAGTATCCCACTGGGAACCAATCCAGGGATCTGGTAGGAACCATACCCATCCACACATTTGGTAACAGTTCCACCTTTTGCTGAACCCACTGCAGGCCCTAATGAGGACACTTTTCCCAGTGCCAACCCTACTGACCAAGTCATGGAGACAGCTCTTTCACCCAGAAACCAGACAAGATCCACAGCCTCCTCAGTCCGTGGTTGCAGGCCTGTCAACCTCAGATGACACTATGGACCCAGCAGCATCTGTGTGACCCTGCTCCAGCCCTACTTGACTGCAATCCTAGACACAATATCATCAACCCAGGTATCTGACAGAAGAAGGTATTTACCTGCAAAAAGTAGGCTGTAAATACTGGAAGAAGTGTTTGTTCCTTCAGTTGCACAGACATCAACACATCTACATAGAGCATGAAGAATCAGGAAAACACAACTCCTATCAAAGGAAATTAACAAATTTTCAGTAACTAAGCCTAAAAAACTAAAAATCTATGAATTGCCTGAGATATAATTCAAAATAATAATTTTAAATAACTTCAATGAGTTGTAAGAGAAAACATAAACAACAAAATAAAATCAGAAAAAAATGTGTAAACAAAATAAGAAATTTGGTAAATAATAGAAACCATAAAAAAAGATTCAAAGAGAAATCCTAAAGTAGAAGAATACAATGACTAAACAGAAAAATTGATCTGAGCTTCAAGAGAAAACTCAATCATGCAGAACAAAGATTCAGTGAATTCAATAACATATCATTTGAAATTAGCCAGTTAGATGAACCAAAAGGAAAAAGAATAAAAAGTGTAAAGAAATCATATGGGATCATTGGAACTTTACTTAGCGAACAAATATATGTTTTATGGGAGATTCCAAAGACAAATAGAGAAAGGAACACAGAGCATATTTAAGGAAATAATGCCTGAAAACTTCTCAAATATTGGAAGGGATAAGAACCTCCAAATTTCTAAAGCTTGAAAGTCCTTAAGCAAAATTAAGCAAAAGAGATTAACCAAAGACACATTAAAATCAAATTGTCAAAAGTAAAAAATTAGTGACATGATTTTGAGAAAAGCAAGAGAAAAATGACTTGTCACATACTATCAACCCACAGCTAACGTCACACTCAACAGTGAAAAGTTGAAAGATTTTCTTGTACTATCAGAAGCAAAACAAGCATGTCTACTCTCATCACTTCTGATTAACATAATCAGATTAACATAATAACTAGAAGTCCTAGACAGGGCAAATAGGCAAGAAAAACAATGCATCTATATAGGAAAGGAAGAAGAAAAATGTCTCTATTTGCCAATGACATTATATGTCATATTATGTACAGAAACCCTAAGGTCTCTACCAACAAACTGTTAGAATTAATACAGAAATTCTGTAAAGTTGCAGGATACAAAATCAGCATACAAATTCAATTGCCTTTCTCCCAACTAAGTAGGAACTATCTGAAAAAGAAGTTAAGAAAACATTCCCGTTTAAATAACATCCCAAAACATAAAATACTTAGGAATAAATTTAACTAGGAAGGTAGAATTTGAACAATGAAAACAGTAAGACTGACAAATGAAATTGAAGAAGACACAAATAAGTGGAAAGGTAATCTGCATTCATAGACTGAAAGAATTAATATTATTAAAATGGCCCTACTACCTAATGTGATCTACAGAATCAGTGCAATCCCTATCAAAATTCCAGTGGCATTTTCACAGAAATAGAAAAAAATAAACACTTACTTTTATATATACATATTTATTATAATTATATATATTTAACATATATTTATTAAAATTATATATATTTAATATATATATTTATTATAAAAAATAAATGACATTAAAATACTGCAAAAGATCCCAAATAGCCCAAGTAATCTTGAATAAGAACAAAGCTGGAGTCATCACATTTACTGATTTTAAACTATATTACAAATATATATTAATGAAAACCACACGAGAATGACATAAAATCAAACACATGGAACATTAAAGCAGACTAATGGAACAGAATGGAGAGCCCAGACATAAACCCACACATTTATGATCACCTCATCTTTGAGAAGGGTGCTTATAATACAAAATGGGAAAGGTTAGTCTCTACAATACATTGTCTTGGGACAAATAGACATCTAAATACTAAAGAATAAAACTGGCTCTTTATCTCAAACCATAAAACTTGAAACAGATTAAGGACTTAAACATTAAGACTCGAAAATGTAAAACTCCTGGAAGAAATCAGGAAAAAAACTTCTTGATGTTTTCCTTGGCTATGATTTTTTAAAAATTTTTTAGATATGACACCAAAAACACAGGCAAGAGCATTGCTTCTCAGCCTTTTGGCTAAGATTATGTGTAGTAAAAGCACACGCAACAAAAGCAAAAATAGACAAATGGGATTACATTTAAGTAAAAAACTGCACATCAAAGGAAACAATAGGGTAAAAAAAAGGATCTACAGCTGGGCACAGTGGCTGACACCTGTAATCACAGCACTTTGGGAAGCTGAGAAGGGCAGATCACGAGTTAGGAGATTGAAAGCATCCTGGCCAACATGGTGAGGATAGTCTCTAATAAAAATACAAAAAATTAGCCAGGTGTGGTGGCACGTGCCTGTAGTCCCAGCTGCTCGGGAGGCTGAGGCAGGAGAATTGCTTGAACCTGGGAGGTGGAGGTTGCAGTGAGCCGAGATCATGCCACTGCACTCCAGCCTGAGCAACGGAGCAAAACTCTGTCTCAACAACAACAACAAAAAAAAAGAAAAAAAAAATCTACAAAATCAGAAAAATGTTTTCAAACCATACATCTGAGAAAGAGATTATATCCAAAATAAAGATATCAAACTGAATTCAATAGCATAAAAACAAATAACCTGATTAAAAATTTAGGAAAGACCTCAATAGACATTTCTTCAAAGAAACATACAAATGGCCAATAGGTATATAAATGGTCCTCAATATCACTAATCATCAGGGAAATGCAAATCAAAACCACAATGAAATATAGTCTCACACTTTTTAGGATGGCTAATATTAAAAACCAACAGATGATAACAAGTGTTTATGGGGATGTGGAGAAAAACAATGTTTGTACACTCTTGGTTGAAATATGAATTGGTAGAACCATTATGCTAAACAATATGAATCTTTGTCAATAAATAAAAATAGAACTATCATATGATCCAGCAATCCCACCTCTGGGTATCTCACATCTATCTATCTATCTATCTATCTATCTATCCATCCATCCATCCATCCATCCATCCACCCACCCATTCATCCATCTACCTATC
The DNA here is from genome assembly GCA_004027835.1 of Alouatta palliata. Lineage (NCBI taxonomy): Eukaryota > Metazoa > Chordata > Mammalia > Primates > Atelidae > Alouatta > Alouatta palliata. The sequence goes on from PVKV010008184.1 coordinate 42,547, forward strand.
ATGAAAATTTTTCAGTCATAAAAATAAGGAAATCCTGCCATTTGCAACAACCTGGGTGAATGTGGAGAACATTATGCTAAATGCAATATGCTAAAAACAGAAACAGAAAGACAAATACTGCATGACCTCACTCATGTGAAATCTGAAAAAGTCATACTCATAACAGCAAACAGTGGAATGTTAGTTACCAGGGGCTAAGAGGATAGGAATGAGAAGAGTGAGAAAATGTTAATCAAAGTTTAAGAATGTTATAAATTATAGTTTTAATGAACTCTATGATAACAATGGTTAATGTTACAGTATTGAATAGTAGATGTTTGTTAAGAAAGTACATCTTGTGTTCTCTTCACACACAGAACAATGGTTCTTATGTGAAGTTATATATGTGTTCATTAGCTTGATGGTCGTAGTCATTTCACAATGTATACATATACTCAATCATCATATTGAACACCTTAAATAGATACAGATTCTATTTGCTAGTTATACCTCAATAAAGCTGAGGAAGAATAAATTATGAATCAGTTCCCTATGTGACATCATCTGACTTAGCTCTGGATTGCACGATGCACTATTATCTGTATCAATTCTAAGCTCTCATTTTTATTTGTTTATTCATTTTGTTATAGAGACAGGGTCTTGCTATGTTGACAAGCCTGGTCTTCAACTCCTGGACTCAAACTATCCTCCTGCCACAGCCTCCTGAACTGCTGGAATTACAGGCATAAGCCTATAATCTGGCCTCTATACTTCTAGTTTTAAAAGTCTTGGTCTCCAAACATTTATTTGCTCTTCCCTTGACAGTGAAGGAAAAAAAAAATCAACTTTAAATGGCATTCAAAATAAGCTGTGATTTAAATAGGGAGAAGGGAGTAATGGCATTATATAAAAATAAGTGACCATGGCCCAGGGACCGTGGTCTTTACATAAAGCTCTCACAATATTGCATGACCTTGAGCAGCAGGGAATTATAAGTTCCTAGTCTTTGCTTGGCTAATCTGTAAGGCACCTTTGTTCATGTCTGGCTTAACTAGTAGTAAATACAACCCCAAGGAAAGAAGCCAGGCTTTATGTTGTGAAGTACACATTAGGCTTTTTTTTTTTTTTCTTTCTCCCGGCAATAATACATGAAGAAAAGGAATATTATGCATGTCATTGTTTTCAAATATAAAAATTATATCTATTGGGATTACTGTATTCTATCCATTCTTTAGGATTGTTCAAGAAGAAAGTATACTCTTTTTTAAGCATTAACAAAGGAAATGATTTCTTACTACCTTGTTACTATAGGAAACTATATTTTCAACAGGAGAGAAATGGGACTGCTTTCATTATTTTAATGGTATGACAGTTTTCCCAATGTAGAAAAGAATTTACTCTAGAGGCTTAAAAAGGCACTCTTATGTAATGAAACATTTTTGTCATATTGCAAATGCATATAATATTGGCCTACCTTTCAAAAACATGTGAAACTTTCTGAGCTGTTTTCTGTAAAGAATTATGACACTGGGTAGTAACTTTTGTGATATTTCATCCATAAAAAAGTTTTTGAGACAGACTTACAGATAACCCAAATGTATTTATTCATATTTACTATTTGCTTTTGTTGAATGAACAAATGATTTACCCAACTGCGTAATGACGTTTGTTCCAATTTTATGAAACTGTACATTTTCTTTTTGAATGGGGTGGATGAGTCAAGTAAAGTCTGAAATTTATATGTAATGAAAATGTTATGATGTTTATCTACTAGGAAAATATTTGATTGGGGGAAGGTATTTGTTCTGTTTGTATCCTCTCTCTTTTTTTTTCAATGTTGTTTTTATTAGAACACAGTAGCAATGAAAAAGTAAATTGTAAACATTCATCACTTAAGCATGGCATTTACTGATTTTCTCATATACAACAGTTTGAGTACTTCATGATATATGTAAGAACCCAAGAAAAATGAAAGGTTATAGCTGTTCATGCATTATGGAACTCCATGAATGTTTCTGAAACCAACAACAGCAAAACCTTCATAACATAGCACATTATGATGAGAATACTCACTTACCTTGCCCTAGATGCACAGCCTAAGGCTAAAAGAGACAAATAATTCTCTGCATGCAAGATGTGTATGTCTTTATTTACTGAAAAGCCTCCCTGCCTATCTCATATTTATGTTCAGACTGCCATTCTCAATTCAAAGTAAACAATCATTGGTTTCAAGAGGTGACAATTATCTCCTAGTGTTTTAATTTCCCAAAACCTAAGTACATATTTGGTTAGATTAGCTGTATAGGTTTGATTCTATTTTATCAACATTGAAGCCATAATATAGCAATGTAAATACGCTAATGACAGCTTTGGGCTTACGATGGATTTAGATGAATACATGACCTGGGTCCCCAAAAACAGATTTCCACTTAGATCTGAAAATTTCATTAATTACTATGCATAATGGATGAAGAGTAGAATTAATAAGTGGAAGTATCAATCAGTGGGTGACTGAGATTTGGGCTGAAATGCTACATAAAAGTTAGTTTCCACCACTTGTTAACTAGCAGTGTCAAATATGATAATTATCTTTTAATATTGTACTATGAGAAAATATCTATCTAATGTTTTCAAATAATGTAATTAGGTTTTCTTAAGAGTACATATCTCTAATGCTCTTGGAACCTACATCAGTGAGGTTGAATAGTGATAGCGTAAGTCATCTAAAGATCACAAATTCAACTGACAAGAGGAAACTAATGATCAGTGCAGAAAGTAGTCACTAAGAAGCAGAAGTATTAAGTTGGTGCAAAAGTAATTGAGGTTTTTGCCATTAAAAGTAATCGCTTTTGCACCAATGTAATACTCGGGTTTTAATTTTAAACTCATTGTTTCTTCTTTGTCTTTGGGAAAGTCACTTTCTTCCTTTTGCCTCTGCTTTATAGTTTGCAAAGAGATAAAATATTTGTCTGCTTAATACTGTTATAGTTGTTAGTAGTGGTACCTTGGAGAAAGAAATACTGTCTAAATAGAAGAAATACAACTATCAATAAAAATATGTAAATACAGTAAGCACACGTAACTATGGATAAAAATCTAGTGCATTACTTAAATGAAGTATAAAACTAAGTTAATTTAAGTTCTGATCACCTTATTAAAGCAGACGCTACAACATGCATAAAATGTAAAGGCACACATTTATATTTGAACATATTATCTGAAAAGTCAATTTCCAGTGCTATGCTAATTACTCAGTGGCTTGTTTTCCAGGAAATTTAATTTTCTCTGGCAGAGTCAAATTTAAGAAAAAACAGCCAACACCTGAAATAGCTATTTACTATCCTCTCTCTAAAACTATGCATTTTCTTTTGTTGTATTACTTAATTTGTGTAGTACTGTAGGTGATTTAGCATATGATTGTTTTCAGTTATCACCATATTTTCTTTTTACAACCTGAAGCAAGGAAGAAAGAGTTGAGCACAAAGGACTTGGGAATGTTGACAGCTGAAAAAGCTCATCTCAGTGATAGCAGAAATGACAATTTGACAGTCTTCTATCAAAAAATAAGACAGAAGAACTATACAAATTTTAGTTGTAGTATGGTGAATTTTCCTGTTGATGACCTTGAATCAACAAGAAAACAAAGAAACCATCTTTGATGTTCTCTGACTAAGAAATCAGTGGTTTATAATCCTCTGTTTGTTTGTTTTTGAGACAGATTTTTTGCTCTTGTCACCCAGGCTGGAGCACAGTGGCGCCACCTTGGCTCACTGAAAGCTACACCTCCTGGGTTCAACCAATTCTCATGCTTCAGCTGAGATTACAGTCTCCTGCCACTGCAAACAGCTAAGTTTTGTATTTTTAGTAGAAACGGGATTTCGCCATGTTGACCAAGCTGGTCTTGATCTCCAGACCTCAGGTGAACCACCTGCCTCAGCCTTCCCAAAGTGCTGGGATTACAGGCGTGAGCCACCGTGCCCCAGCCTATAATCCATTTTAAGTCATAAAATCATAGAAAATTTATTTACTTGTAAATTTTATTTTAAGCTCTGGGATACATGTGCAAGATGTGCAGGTTTGTTACACAGGTAAAGGTGTGTTATGGTGGTTTGCTGCACCTATCAACCCATCACCTAGGTATTAAGCCCTGCATGCTCTCCCTATCCCCCTGTAAGCCCCCCTGAAAGGCCGTGGTGTGTGTGGTTCCCCTCCCTGTGCCCATGAGTTCTCATTGTTCAGCTTCCACTTATGAGTGAGAACACTGAATGTTTGGAAACCACAGAAAATTAAACTAGGGAAGGATGTGAGACATCTATCTAAGACAGTGAGTCTTCATTCTGTGGATGAGAAACTAAAGCAATTACGGTTTCATGATTTACCCAAGGTTACAAATAAAGGTTTAGAATTGATAAATTTTAGTTGTTGGGTTAAATTTTAGTATCTATAAATCTTTTAAATGTGACATCATTTAAACCTTAGCAATGAAGAGTGTGTGTGTGTGTGTGTGTGTGTGTGTGTGTTTGTAGCTATACTTGTATCTCCATGCTTATTTATATACCAACATATGCACCACTCCGGCAACTATATATGAGAAACATATGTCTCAGTTGTCAAGTATAACATTCCTCCAATATTTCTACAATATTTTTAAAACTCACAGTTGAGCATGAACATATTTGTGCTATTAGGATTCATCCTAAAGTTACAAGTCTACATCTGGGAAATAAACCTGATTAAGTCCAGAATAATTTAATCCTTGATGTTGGATTGGGAATGCAGAAGTGTCATTTTTTTTTGGTTCCTATATATGAAAAAATAACACAAGATAACAGATAAAATTCACTAACCTAAATGTGTTATGAATAGATTAAATAGCAAGTCAGAAAGATAGAGGTAGAAAAAAGCAGTGAGTTATCTTAGACTTTCAAGCCATGCATACCATTTATTATATTACAGTTTTCAAAATATGGTCTACGAGCCATTACATGAGAATCGCCACAATAATTTAATGCAGTAATTCTCATACAATGATCTAATTACAATGCAATGGAAGATGACATAGGTCTGGCACCTGTGTAGGGAGAAAAGAAAGGAAAGAGGAATGAGTAGGAAGAATTTCACATTGCAGTCCAGTTCTGAGAACACTGGATCCAGGAAATGAAAATCCCACCCCTACCCCTCACACACATATTTATGAAAAATCTAATTAGGCTTTGTAATGTCTCTAAGATGAAGTACTGATTAGGAAGAAAACTGAAGAATGAATAGAAATCATGTAGGAGAAAAGAAATCAGTGTTTCAAGAACAAGCACATGCATAGACTTGGAGGTGAGACAGAAAACTCAGCATATATGAAGTACTAAAAGCTGTTCAATATATTGACCATAAAGTTAAGAGTAGTTGTAGATACCAGAAAATTAAGTCAATTTGCAAAAGAAAGAGGTGTATAAGTCTGGGTAAGGAGTTAGGTTTTGAGAAAGGAATTTTCTAAAATGGTGGAGATTAAACATATTTAAATATTTATAGTAAGAAGTGGATAAATAGAACTTGATTAGTAGAAAAAAGGGAATAGACAACTGATAGAAACAGTCTTTGTTAGAAATAGTATAGACACTTCCTTATATTCCCTATTAAGTAGAGTATATCTTGTTCTTACATATCTCCTCTCCTAATAGCCAAAGTTCATGAAAGAGTTATCTTGGTTCCCTGAATTGTTTTCCACCCATGGACCTCGTACCTCACCCCATTACAATTTGCTATTATCTCTATGCCCACCATTAAACTTGTTCTAACAAAAATAATCAATGATCCCCTTTAAATAAATTAAATGGATAGTCCATATTTTATACTTACTAGATTTTCAGTGACTTTTACTTATGTTGTCATTATCTTCTTTTCAATAATTATTTTCTTTTCCTAATGCCTGCACATCTGCATGAAGAGATGAATAAATAAGCTCCCAATTTGAGTATGTCTCTTCCTTCTCTGTTCCAGTAACAATTATTATTATTTCCAGGCAACAATGATCAATTACTTGAATTTCTTTTCTTGTCTCCTTAGCATCTTCCTGAATTAAGCATTGATCCCTATCAATTTAAACCACAAACAACTAGCTATTTTTTTTAAGAAATGTAATTCTGCCCTTTTCACCCCCCTGGTTAATCTAATATATTCAAATATTTTTTCTACTAATGGAATTGTGTTAGGATAATTAGATATGCACTAGTTTTCTAAAGGGCAACCATGCATATGTATATTAGATAGAGGACTAAACTTCTGCCAATCTTAAAGTTTTTGAAGAAAGAATAAAATAGTTCTCCATAACTACCAAAGTATACATAAGCAAGAGTGGCTCTTTCATTTCCAGAGCTTATCCCATATCTCATTCTAATAAAAAGGATACCACCCATGATCTCTGCATGTTTCCTTCCATATGTTCTTGCCAACACCAAATCTAGCAGCTTGAAAAGTGTTGAGGATTAAAAAAGAAACAGACTCTTCTCTTAGCTTTTATGCTTCTGTATCATGTGCTTCTATATCATATTATATGCTTCTATACCTTTTTTTGTCTGTATCTTCTCGTTAGGCGTCAGTTGAAAAGCAATTTATCTTAATGAAATACAAGAGTAAAAATTCAGAGAATTATTATCTGTGTTTAATGCTCTATCCCTAATACCTGAAACAGTCCCTGGAAAATACTAAATTTTCTTTGTGTTAAAAACCTCCAACAAATGAAGGAAACTAGAATCTGTACTGCCAGATTCTCTTTGGACAATCTTCACGAAAATATTGCAGAAAGAAATAATCAGTCAGAAGTAGGCATTTAAAATGTAAGTTACTATATAGTGGGACCAAGTGGGGTTGTTAATCTCCAGTGATGGCCTATACAAACTGATGTGGGAACGCACACTATGAAGAAACAGAGGAAGGTGCATTAAGAAGATATAAAGAAACAAATACATAGAAAATGGCTGACTCCTATAACCATGTGCCAGTAGAAAAAGACCCAAATGGCCTCTCTACGTACAATCTCTTTGTTTACTTACCTGATGAACCACGTGTTTGTGGAGTCCCATGATCACCCATCCCATATTCACTTGCTGTGTCTCATCAATAAATTGTGACATATCATCTAGTGACCAAAATGCCCAACTAACAGATCAAATTGTATAAACCTGCAGTAAATCATAACAGATGAGTGTCTTCTTAAAGTAAAATGGAGGTTAAAAACGGGCTGAAAATACTCTCTACCTCTGCAGATGAAATTGAAATTAGCAGATAGTTTAGAAACACATGCTAGTGGAGACAGCATATGGAGGATAAGACAGTGAGTGAAATGGATAAATAATTGAATTGGAGACAAAATCTTCTGGATTTCTTGCTCAATTCTTACACTTTCTAGAAGTAAAACCTTGGGGAATTCACTTAATCTCCTTGAGGTTGGTTCTCACCTTTGCAATAAGGATTAAAACTATCTTGTCTATCTCTCCAAGGCATTGAGAGGATCAGGCTTCATAGTATCTGTGAGACTGCTTTCTGAAATGTATGGCAATCTTTAAATGATAACTTTTCTTATAACTATTACCATAAGGCTCTATTCCATATCCTGTGGTACTTCTTAAATGAAACTGTGTCTTTTGTATTTTTAACACAAATTCTAAGTTGAGTTCTACCTTTGCATTTAGTGGTAACTGAAGCAGCTTCTCCCCTGGAGTCTGCAAAGTCAAAGCAGAGCATAAGGAACTGCAAGTACAGGTCTGAAACCTGACTAAAGATCAGGGAACTACAGAGAGTCAAGTTCAAGGTAAAACTACCCCTTGATCACCTTCTCCAGGGAGAAAAAGGAAAAAAAAAAAAAAAAAAAAAAAAAGAAAAGAAAAAGGAACAAGAAGAAAAGACACTGCTGCCCAGAATGAAAGTCTTGACATAATAATGTCTCAGTCTGGCTCTTTGAAAAGAGTTTAATCACTGCTTACTTAAGGAAGGGGAAGGAGGAGGGCCTGTCATCTCAGCCCCTGAAGAGAGAAGTCAAAAATCTGCTTCTGCTTTTTGCCACAATTAGTCCCAGTGACTGCTCCCTGCCAGATATCCTGAGGACAGAAAGGTCTTTATACAGTATAAAAAATTGTTCTCATTGTTACACCTATGTCTTCCAAGCAAAGAGCAAATTCGCATGTCTGTTACAGTGTACAGTGTCACTCTGGCTAGAAAATACATGTACAAAAAGAGAAGATACAATAATCTTAGTGTCTGGTTACAGAGGCAACATATTTGGATATTTGCTAGGCATTTTAGAAATATTTCTATGGTATCATTGTTATAAAATCTGAATTAAATACCATGGTCCATCTGAAATGTGAGGCTCAGGGTGAATTAAAATAAAAACATGAATTCAGTAACTCAAATGTTTCTCTTCCAGCAGATATAAAATTAGGAACAATGATTTGGCTTGGGAAAAATAAGAACCTATTGATCTTTCTCAGGATATAACAAATCAAAGCAAGTAGTTTACTTCCTTTTTTTTTTTTCTTTTTTTTTACTTGTACTGTACTCCAAGCAAAAGCAAGGAAAGAAGGTATTGTGTGGTTTTACACCTCCAAATTCTCAGTGATTTACCACATCTTAAAGCAATCATTCAGTGTCACTAAACAATACAGAGCTCTGCTATGGTTAAAAGTGACAAGGAAAGGCACTTGCAGCAATAATACACAGTCACTAATGTCACATAGTTTAATATTATAAAGATGTGGGAGATGACATGTTTGTGTCTTTTTATTTTTTAAATCAGAAAAAATGTAAACCAGTAAAACCTAATGTTGTATAAGGTAAGAAAACTGACTAATGTTGAAATTGGGATGAGAACCTGTTTCCTAATTTCTAGATCAATTTGTTTATCACTTACCTATTTTTCCTCAGAAACAGTTACTATCTAATGCTTCCAGAAAGGATGAACTCATTGCTCTATAAATATATAGCATTCATCTACAAGAATAAAACCACTGTGGGAGTATATTTTTCATACTTTGCTTAAGGACAGGTCCAGAGCAGATAGTGACACACTCATTTGATGTCTTTCAAAAACATTTTATGTTAAAGTTCTCCTTCTGAGTTGTAGAAGATAGCCTTTGAGATTATACAAACATGCCAGTAACAGTGACTCTGCTCTGTACTGTTTTTTTCTATATATTCACTAATGATATCCTTTTATTAAAAAACTGATATAATCACTTAAAAATAAAAATAATCATAAGGTGGAGTTATAAAACCAAATAATGTTTGATGCTATAATGTGATAGGGTTAGAAGAAAAATATAAATACTAAAATGTACACCAACTGCATGTGCCCGATCATTAAAATTAATTTTAAAAAATTCAACCTATGAATTAGAATAATACATTTTTCCATAGATACAGGCAAAGAAACAAACACAATTACAATTATTTGTGTGTACTATTGTTATTAAAGGGTTTGTTTGGGTTCTTATTTTCAGTGATAAACATCCCAAAATACTAAAAAGGAAGGAAAAAGAGAATGAAAGAAAAGTAGTTGTCTAACTGCAAATATTTGGATATCAACAAGCTTTCAAATATTCTTTACTTAAATAAAAATCCATCCAGTAGGTAAATACAGGATTTGTTTAAGATTTTATTCTGATATAAGTGTATCCTGAATTGGTCAGATACAGGGATACACAGCTATAGTAGACTGAATAATGTCTCCTCACCCCACCCCGAATACATGTTATTCACATTGTAATCCCTAGAACTTGTGAATGCTACCTCATATAGAAATAGAAAACTTGCAGATGTGATTAAGAATTTTGAGATGGAGAGATTAGGTTGTAGGGATGGGTCCAATATGAAATAACAACAGTCCTTACAAGAGGAAGGCAGGGGGAAATTTGACTATGGAAGAGAAGAAAGCAATGCAAAAACAAAAGTAGAGCTTGTGGGACAATGGCCAAAAACCAAGCAATGCTGGCAGCTGCCAGAAGTTGAGAGAGGTGCAGAGCTTCCAGAAGGAACCAGCCTTATTGAAACTTCAATTTTAGCATTATAAGAATCATTTCAGTCATCTGGCCTCTACAACTGCAAGAGAACAAATGTTTATTGGTTTAAGTTGCTAAATTTATGGTAATTTGTTATACTAGCAATAGGAAACTAATATAACAGCAATGGATGAATTAATTAAGATAAATATTGGTGACACCTAATTTGAAAAAAAAAATCCGTTTTAAACAATGTTCTTATATGGGAACTTTGGAAGAGGACATGTCTTTGAAAAGATTATTACCTAAATATGATTATTGTATTAGTCAATTTTCATGCTGCTGATAAAGGACATACCCGAGACTGGGTAATTTATACAAGAAAAATGGTTTAATGGACTTATGTTTCCACATGGCTGGGGAAGTCTCACAATTATAACAGAAGTCAAGGAGGAGCAAGTCACCTCTTAAATAGATAACAGCAAGCAGAGACAGAGCTTGTGCAGGGAAAGTTCTGCTTCTAGAATCATCAGACCTCATGAGACTTATTCACAATCATGAGAACAGCACAAAGACCTGCCCCCATGATTCAATTACTTGCCACCAGGTCCCTCCCACAACACTTGAGAATTCAAGATGAGATTGGAATGGGGACACAGCCAAACCGTATCACTCCACCCCTGGCCCTTCTCTTCTGCCTAAGAGCTTGCAAAATCAAAACAAGTTAGTAACTTCCTAGATACAATGGGAGTACAGGCATTGGATAAATATAGCCATTCCAAATTGGAGAAACTGGGAAAAACAAAGGGGCTACAGGCCCCAGGCAAGTCTGAAATCTAGTGGGGGAGTCAAATTTTAAAACTCCATAATCATCTCTTTGATTCCATGTCTCACATCCGGGTCATGCTGATATAAGAGATAGGCTCCTATGGCCTTGGGCAGCTCTACACCTGTGGCTTTTCAGAGCATAGCCCCCTTCTGGCTTCTTTCATGGGCTGGTGTTGTCTGCAACTTTTCCAGGCACATAGTGCAAGTTGTTTGGGGATCTACCATTCTGGGGTCTGAAGAATGGTGGCCCTCTTCCTCATGTTCCACTAGACAGTGCCCAGAAGGGACTCTGTGTGGGGGCTCTGAGCACATTTCCCTTCCACACTGCCCTAGCAGAGGTCCTCCATGAAGGTCCTGTCCCTGCAGCAAAATTCTGCCTGGACATCCAGGCACTTCCATACATCCTCTGAAATTGAGCCAGAGATTCCCAAACCTTAATTCTTGACTTCTGTGCACCCACAGGCTCAACACCACTTGTAAGCTGCCAAGGCTTGGTGTATCCACCCTTTGAAGCAACAGTCTGAGATGTACCTTGGTCCCCTTTAGCCATGGCTGGAGCAGCTGAGACACAGGGCACCAAGTCCCTACACTAGAAACAGCAGGAGGGTCCTGGGCCCAGCCCATGAAACCATGTTTTCCTCCTAAGCTTCTGGGCCTGTGATTGGAGGGTCTGCCACAAAGGCCTCTGACATGTCCTGGAGACATTTCCCCTATGGTCTTGGGGATTAACATTCAGCTCCTCATAAGTTATGCAAATTTCTTCAGCTGGCTTGAATTTCTCCTCAGAGAAAGGGATTTTCTTTTTATATCACATTATCAGGTTGCAATTTTCCAAATCTTTATGCTTTGTTTCCCTTTTAAAATGCCTTTCACAGCACCTGTCACCTTTTTTAAAAAAATATATAATTAAAATTATATTTATTCAAATTTTACAGAAAGGCCTAATTCTCCTTCAAATAACAACGTTTTTCATTTTTCATATACACCTCTAATAATCTGTGTGGAAGAAATGATAGAAGACCATGTTGATGTTTTCTAAATATGGAGGAAATAAAGGACAATTAAGATCAATCAGTCTGTCATCATCCACTGCCAAAAATATGTATGTATAATTGGTCTAACCAGGTAAGACCTGCTTTATTGTCTTATATTGTATTGCAAAAACATAAAGGCTGTTAATGCCTAGTTGTACTGTAAGTATTTTATAATTGGTTCACTTATCCTCGTATTTCCCTCTTGACAATTTGTAAAAGCCCATCTTTACGTTCTTTTTATAATTTCAATTTTTATTTTAGATTCAGAGAGTACATGTGCAGGTTTGTTCCATTTTTTGAATACTTTGCTGCTTAGAAATTTCTTCTGACAGATAACCTAAATCATCTCTCTCAAGTTCAAAGTTTCACAAATCTCTAGTACAGGGGCAAGATGCTGCCAGTCTCTGCTAAAAAATAACAAGAATCAGCTTTCCTCCAGTTCCCAACAAGTTCCATACATTTAATATGAGACCACCTCAGTCTGGATTTCATTGTACATAACACTATCAGTATTTTGTTTAAAGCCATTCAACAAGTCTCTAAGAAATTCCAAACATTCCCACATTTTTCTGTCTTCTTCTGTGCCCTTGAAACTGTCCATATTTCTGCCTGTTATCCAGTTCCAAAGTCACTTCCATATTTTCAGGTATCTTTTTACAATTCCCTACTCTACTGGTACCGATTTACTGTATTAATCTGTTTTCATGCTGCTGATAAAGACATACCATAGACCGGGTAATTTATACAGAAAAACATATTTAATGGACTTACAGTTTCATGTGGCTGGGGAAGCCTCACAATCATGGTGGAAGGTAGGAAAGACTAAGTCTTGTATTACATGGCTGGCAGTAGGCAAAGAGAGAACTTGTGCAGGGAAACTCCTTCTTTTAGAACCATCAATCTTGTGAGACTTATTCACTAAGAACACTACAGGAAAGACCTGCTCCCATGATTCAATTACCTCCCATCACATCCCTCGCACATGTGGGAATTAGATAAGAGATTTGGGTAAGGACACAGCAAAACCATGTAAATCATCTTGTTTTTCTATAGTTTAATTCATTAGAAATAGGGAAGAATAAGTTCTTGGGCCCAATTACACAATAAGGTAACTATAATTAATAATGTATTTTAAATTGCAAAATAGCTAGAAGATTTTAAATGTCATCATCACAAAGATATAATAAATATTAAAGTGATGATGTTCTACTTACCCTGATCTGATCATTATACAATGTATACAAGTATTGAAAATTCACACTGTAACCCATAAATATGTATGATTACAATGTATTAATTATAAAAAAACACAAGAAATAATTAATATGTCATCCAGCTTGTGTTAGGCTTTTTGTTTGCAAGTGGAATTTAGTTCCAACTTAAATAGTTTTCATTGCATTTTTTTCTAATATTTCTCTATATTCTGTTTTCCTGGAAAATATCTTATGACTCATTTAAAATTAAGCCACTACTCAAAACTATATTGTACCAGGTTTGCACATGGACATTTTGAGATTATAATATGGGGGCCTAACAATTCTTGTAGACTACTCTATCACGAACAAGTCTTACGAGGCTTGGAAGAGAAGAAAAATGAAAGCAAATGAGATCCCTCAACACTTGCTCTCACGTCTGCCCCTGAAACAGCATTTTCATCGATTTACATGGCACTTCTACCTGGTGATGAAAGTCAAATGCTGCCCAAGATCAGAAAATCTCTAGGGAGCTGTAATCTGAATTGGAATAAAGGTGAAGCTATTTACAGGAACACAAATGTGAAGTTACCTGCTTATTTTATTTTATAGACCCATTCAAAAATAGCCTTTGAAAAAAGAACAGGAGATTACATCAAAAGAAAGTTTTCATAAACTTAGCTAGGTGAACTATAAAATTTGAAAGCTAGGCCGGGCGTGGTGGCTCACGCCTGTAATCCCAGCACTTTGGGAGGCCGAGGCGGGTGGATCACGAGGTCAAGAGATCGAGACCATCCTGGTCAATATGGTGAAACCCCGTCTCTACTAAAAATACAAAAATTAGCTGGGCATGGTGGCACGTGCCTGTAGTCCCAGCTACTCGGGAGGCTGAGGCAGGAGAACTGCTTGAACCCAGGAGGTGGAGGTTGCGGTGAGCCGAGATCGCGCCATTGCACTCCAGCCTGGGTAACAAGAGTGAAACTCCGTCTCAAAAAAAAAAAAAAAAAATTGAAAGCTAAATATCTGGAAGTGAATTCAAGCTTCACCAGTCTTTTGCTTCCCTTCTTTATTTATTGTGGCAGATGTACACAAAACTGTACTCCAACGAGTCAGATCACTGTATTATATATAACTGTCCTTGAGGGTAGGTGCAGTAAGTGACATGATTCTGGTCATCTGAATATTGTCATACTTCAGAGAAATTGCAATAGTTCTAGACTACCACAATAAAGCAAATATTGCAATAAAGTAAGTCACACAATTTTTTTGGCTTCTCACTCCATATAAAAATTATTGTTATATTTATATTATACTGTAGTCTATTAGGTGTTCAATAGCAGGATGTCTATATTTATATACATATATATGTGTGTGTGTGTGTGTGTGTGTGTGTATACCTTGTATATAGAGAGTTATATACAGCATATATATCACAATCAAGTATTTTTAAGTTAGGTTTTATATATATATATATACACACACACACACACACACACATACACACACATGTAGAGATATATGTGAATATTTTATAGCTATATGTGAGCATTTTTAAATTGACATGTATATATATATACACACACACAGATACATATAGACATTTACTGTTCTACATATATGTCTATGTATATATACACATACACACACAGCTTAATTTAAAAATACTTTATTGATATATATATACATATATGTATATATATGGCATATACATGAAATATATATGATGTATAAGTCTGTATGTATGCACGGTAAGTATAGTAGATTTCACCTGAAGAAACTACCTTCTTTGCTCATGTATAGGAAGCACTCCTTTCATTCAAGAGTGTTCATGAGAGTACAACAATTCAGTCACATAATCAGATTCCACTTCTAATTCTCTTGCTATTTACATCACATTTACAGTTACTACCTCCACTGAAGTCTTGAATTCCTCAAAGTCATCCTGTAGGGTTGGAATTAACTTTGTCCATACTCCTGTTAATACTAATATTTTAACCTCTTGCCATGAATCACTAATGTTCTTAATAACATCTAAACTGATAAATTAATTCCAGTAGATTTTTAATTTGCTTGGCTCAGATCCATCAGGATAATTACTATGTCAGCTGTAGGCTTACAAAATGCATTTCTTGAATAATGAAACCTGAAAGTCAAAATTACTCCTTGATCCATAGCTGCATAATAGATGTGTTAGCAGGCATGAAAACAACATGAATTTTCTTGATATCTCTGTCAGAGCTTTTGGGTGACCAGACACATTGTCAATGAACAGTAGCATTTTAAATGAAATCTTTTTTTTTTTTTCTTGAGCCATAGATCTCAACAATCACCTTAAAATATTCAGTAAATTATGCCATAAACAGATGTGCTATCATCCGGGCTTTGTTGTTCTGTTTAGAGAGCATAAGCTGAATAGAGTTAGAATGAATTTCTTTTGCCATGCAGAAACTCTGGAGCTTAATTAGATCCCATTTGTCTATTTTGGCTTTTGTTGCCAATGCTTTGGTGTTTTAGTCATGAAGTCCTAGCCTATGCCTGTGTCCTGAATGGTTTTGCCTAGGTTTTCTTCTAGGGTTTTTATGGTGTTAGGTCTTATGTTTAAGTAAAAATCATTAGAGTGAACTGCCAACCAACAGAATGGGAAAAAATTTTTTGCAATCTACCCATCTGACAAAGGGCTCATATCCAGAATCTACAAAGAACTAAAACAGATTAAAAAAAAAAAACCATTCAAAAGTGGGCAAAGGATATGAACAGACACTTTTCAAAAGACATATATGAGGCCAACAAACATATGCAAAAATGCTCATCATCACTGGTCATTAGAGAAACACAAATCAAAACCACATTGAGATACCATCTCATGCCAGTTAGAATGGTGATCATTAAAAAATCTGGAGACAAGAGATGCTGGAGAGGATGTGGAAAAATAGAAACACTTTTACACTGTTGGTGGGAGTGTAAATTAGTCCAACCATTGTGGAAGACAGTGTGGTGATTCCTCAAGGACCTAGAAATAGAAATTCCATTTGAATCAGCAGTCCCATTACTGGGTATATACCCAAAGGATTATAAATTGTTCTATTATAAAGACACATGCACACGTATGTTCATTGCGGCACTGTTTACAATAGCAAAGACTGGAACCAACTCAAATGCCCATCGATGATAGACTGGACAAGGAAAATGTGGCATACATACACCATGGAATACTATGCAGCCATAAAAAACAATGAGTTTGTGTCCTTTATAGGGACATGGATGAACCTGGAAACCATCATTCTCAGCAAACTGACACAAGAACAGAAAATCAAACACTGCATGTTCTTACTCATAGGTGGGTGTTGAACAATGAAAACACATGGACACCAGGAGGGGAACATCACACACTGGGATCTGTTGGGGGGGAATAGAGGAGGGACAGAGGGGGATAGGGAGTTGAGGAGGGATAGCATCGGGAGAAATGCCAGGTACAGGTAATGGGGATGAAGGCAGCAAACCACATTGACATGTATTGTACCTATGCAACAGTCCTGCATGCTCTTCACATGTACCCCAGAACCTAAAGTGCAATAAAATATATATTAAAAAAATACACAGAGGGACAAAAAAAGAGTTAGCATAAATTTTAGAAGACAAGAATTTTTGGAATGGTAAATGAGCATTGGTTTCAATTTTAAAACACCAGCTACCATAGCCCCTAATAAGAGTCACTCTGTCATTTGAATCTTTGAAGCCAGAAATTGGTTTCTCCTCTCTTGCTATGAAAGTTCTAGATGACATATTCTTCCAATATAAGGTTGTTTTGTCTGCATTGAAATCTTTGGTTTAGTATAGCCACTTTCAATTATCTTATGTAGATCATCTCGATAATTTGCTGCATTTTCTACATCAGCACTTTCTACTTCACCTTCTACTTTAATGTTATGGTGATGGATTCTTAAACCTGATGAACCAACCTTTGCTAGCTTTTGACTTTTCTTCTGCAATTTTCTCACCTGTCTCAGTCTTTCTAGAACTGAAGAAAGTTAGGGCTATGATCTGGATTAGGATTTAGCTTAAGGGAATGTTGGGGCTGATTTGATCATCCATGTAGACCAATAAAACATTCTCCAGGTCAGCAATAAGACTGTTTCACTTTCTTGTTACTCTTATGTTTGCTGAAATAAATAACTAATAGTTACTGAGTTTTACTATGCAAAGTCTTTTTACATATATTAGTTGGTACATACTGCATAAAGCTGATTACAGACTTAATAGGTTAGGTGGTATTTAGCTCACTTTTAATTTTTTTAAGAACTTTTCCTTTGCATTGACAACTTGCTAACCTTTAGATGCAAGAAGCCTAGCTTTCAGCCTGTCTTCATGTTTGACATGCCTCTCTCACTAAATATCACCATTTCTAGCTTTTGACATAACGTGAAAGAAGTGTGTCTCTTTCTTTCACTTAGACACTTACATGCCATTACAGGGTTAACTGGCCTGATTTCAATGTCATTGTGTCTCAGGGAATAGAAGGGTCTGAAGAGATGGAGAGAGGAAGGAGTATCCTGTCGATGGAGTAGTAAGAACATACAACATTGATTACATCTGACATTTTATATGGTCATGATTCATGGTGTTCCAAAACAATTATAAAGGTAATATGAAAGATCACTGATCACAGATTATTATAATAGCCATAATCACAATGAAAAGTTTGAAATAGTCTAGGAATTACCACAGTGTGACACAGAGATGAAAAGTGAGCACATACTTTCAATTTGTAGAAAACGCAGGATCTGTGAAGCACAACAAAGCAAAGCACAATAAAATGAGGTATGCTTGTATAGCAAAAGTGATGGGATGGCATTGTCATAATTATGCTATTTTACAAAGGACTCAACCTTACAGAAGTAAAGAGAGTCTCTTGCTATTTTTGAAGAAGTCCCACATGATGTGAGAACCTTTGGGAGTTTCACATAGCAAACACTCAGCGTGGGGAATGTCTCTTAGAGCTGACAGTAATCTCTAGCCAGCAAGAAAATAGGACCTCAGCCTTAGAGATACAAAGAAATGAATTCTGCCAACTGTGGAGCTAGAAAGAAAACCTCAGGCTCCAGGAAGAAACACAGCAGGCTGTCACCTTGGTTGAAGACGTAGAAGACGCTAGAGGACGCAGCTAACCTGGGTTCTGACTCCTGTACTACAGAAAGTAGATAATAAGTGTTAAACTACTGAATTTGGGATAATTCATTGAGCAACAATAGAAAATATATCTATAAAGTATGAAAATCAGCTTTATACAGTCTATCAAATAATACGTGTAAAAAGATGTATGCACTGTAAAACTTGGTTATTAATATGCTTAGTTTACTATTTTGAAAAATACAGGATTAAAGACACGCCAAAGCTATAATTTTATACATTAGTATGCATATATAAAGATGCTTTATCAACATCAAGTTTTGAGAAATTTATGGAACCTTCTAACTTCTAAATCAACATCAACAATCTAATTAATGTAAAGATTTGGAAGACAATCACTTTGTCACCAACAGTCAATATGTCTGAATTCTACTCTCTTACATTTTGATATATTTAGTCTTTGAGATGGAAATTATATGTTTCAATAGAAATTTTTTAATATAAATCATTTTAACAGGTTCACCCTAACCCTGATAGATGCTTGTTAGTTAATTATCTGGGGGAAAAGGATAGTGGAACAGGCTGGACTTTCTGGATATAAACTCATACTTTGATACCACTTTGCAATGGTGGCATAAACACAAGTCTGTTGTGTGGATTTTGATGTCAAGACCAGGCTTACATCTAAGCTCTACTCTTACTTTTTGTTTGACCTCGAAGTCATTTAATCTCTCCTGGGACCTTAGTTTCTTAAACTTCAAAATGAAACCATCCCTTACCATTATTGTTGATGTCTATGAAGATATTTTCTAAATTGTAACTTTCTATAAAATGTTACT
Source organism: Alouatta palliata (assembly GCA_004027835.1). Classification (NCBI taxonomy): domain Eukaryota; kingdom Metazoa; phylum Chordata; class Mammalia; order Primates; family Atelidae; genus Alouatta; species Alouatta palliata. The sequence goes on from PVKV010008184.1 coordinate 61,536, forward strand.
TATCATTTAATATTTTTAAATTTACTGCTATTTAATAAATGTGAAAAATGACAAGAAAAATAAATCAGTCTTTGATATATCATTTTCTACAATCTCAATTATGCAGTTAGAGTCTTGTTCTATAATAAAAAGTCTTTCCTTAAAAGAAATTCTTTTAAGACCTTTTTGAAAAATTTTTGCCTTTCTGACAGTTGCTTCTGCAATTCTCACAGCTCTCATCCTTTCCATCTTTTCAGTTTCTTTTATTCAAGTGAGAAAATCCAACAAGGTGATCAGAAAAAAATGACAAACATGGTCAGAATGTTGAGTTAAACTATCAGCACATTTCAGATTTCTGACTATGCCACTATCACAAGAAAGCAAGTAACAGCAAACTGTTATCAAAATTACTGATCAGGTTTTAGAAGAAATTAATTGTACTTCAAATAAAGATTTGTGTTACACCATCCCAGCTTTTATAACTTCTACAAAGCATTATTGCATATAATGTAACATTGTATGTAATATAACATGTATTACAGATTAGTAGATTTGGAAACCAAGGCCTCCCTTTTGTCTTCCCAGATGTTTTTTTTTTTCCCAACAGCTTTATTGTCTTTGACATATAGAATTAGCCATCTTCAACGTTTATTAAGAGATTTTGTGATACATGTATAAACTATGAAAAGATTACCACAATCAAATTAACATATCCATTACCTCTATATAGTTAGTATTTTACGCATTTATGTATGTATATTTATAATATTGATAATGTGTATTTGATATTAAAATTGATAATATTTAATTTATGATCTATTCTCTAGTAAATTTTGAGTATACAATAGCATTTTGTTAACCCTCATTACTAAGCTGTTCGCTACATTTCCAGAACTTCTTCATCTTGCATAACTGAGAGTTTGTACCTTTTGACAAACATCACCCCATTCTCCCTCAACCAGTCTCTGTACCTCCATTTGTATGAGTGATTAAATCACGATAGAAAGCATGGAGGAAGACATTTACAGCTTTTGTACCACAAAGACTGATAATTAAGCAATTTCTATCTAAAAATACTATATTTCTTTATTACACAGAGAAACATCCAATCTAAATGGCAAGAAATATGCCTCTTTTTGTTTTTTTATCCCATGTTCCTTATTACTTATCATAAAACCTGACATGTGATAGAACTTAGGATGGCTCTGTGACATAGTATATTAGGTTGGTGCAAAAGTAGTTGCAGTTTTTCCCATTAAAATTGATGGCAAAATCCATAATCACATTTGCACCAACCTAGATTTGGAAGCACAGACTTTGTCATCAAATGACACAGGTTTAGTTGTATGATTTACAGCAACCTACTTACCTTCTTTAAGCCTCAAATGTATCCAATATAAAAGATAAGTAATATTATTATATTCCTTGTATGTTATTGTGAGGATTAAATAAGATAATGTCAATAAAGTGACAAACACTGCACCTTGTGCATAGTAAACTGTAAATAATTTTTACTATTATAATGTTAGTTAGCAACAAAAAATGCATAGTTTTTAATTTTTAAAATTTAGATAGGCCTTGTATTAGTTAAGATTAGGTTCAGAATTAGTGCTAACAGTGGCTTATAGAAGAGAGGCATTGTTTGTTCACTTTCAATTTCTTTGACTTACCTTCCAGGTAGACCATCCAGAACTGCACGGTGTTCCCAGATGTCTCATATCACATGCCTTTTCTGCAGGCTTCATTCCTCAAAGCCATGTTTGGTTTAGGACGCCTATAACTATTTTTTGTAAATACTTATTTAAGTTTTATTTAATCAAATAAATACCTAGGAATGTGATTGCTGGGTCATATAATATGTTTATTTTTAACTTTATAATAGTATTCTAATAAAAGCCACAAGATAACACTTCATATGTGCTAGGATGGCTATAATTAAAAACACAGATTTGATCTTACCCAAAAGGCCAAATGTACGCCAGAACTTGAAGTATAATAACAATAATAATAAAAGAAAATCATGCAATTAAAAAAAAATAAAGACAGACAATAATAGTAAGTACTAGTGAGGATGTGGAGAAATTGGAACCTTTCTATGTTACTGATAGGAATGTAAAATGGTGCTGCTATTTTAGAAAGTCTGACATTTTCTCAAAATTTTAAACATAAAGTTATGTACAATTCATCCAATAAACTCTTAGAGAGATATCTGACAGAAGTGAAAACATATGTTTACCTAAAGATTTGTACATTAATAGCCGTAGCCACATTATTCATAATAACCAGCATGTGAAACCAAAGTACCATCATCATTCTTCACAGAACTAGGAAAAATAATCCTAGAATTCATATGGAACAAAATAGCCCACATCTCCAAGGCAAGATGAACAAATCTGGAGGCATCATGTTACCCGACTTCAAACTATAATTTTTATACCAGTACCATTTGTTTTGGTAATATGGTACTGGTATAAAAATAGGCACATGGACCAATGGAACAGAAAGAGAACCCAGAAATAAACCCAAATACTTAGAGCCAACTGATCTTTGACAAAGCAAACAAAAACATAAAATGGGGAAAGGACACCCTATTAAACAAATGGTGCTGGGATAATTGGCAAACCATATTGTAGAAGAACAAAACTGGATCCTCATCTCTCACCTTACACAAAAATCAAGTCAAAATGGATCAAAGACTTAAATTATAAGACCTGACACCATAAAAATTCTAGAAGATAACATCGAAAAACTCTTTTAGACATTGGCTTAAGCAAAAAGTTTATGACCAAGAACCCAAAAGCAAAAGTAACAAAAACAAAAATAAATAGATGGGACCTAATCAAACTTGAAAACTTCTTCACAGCAAAAGAAATAAACACCATAGTAAATAAACAACCCATGGAGTAGGAGAAAATATTCATAAACTATGCGTGCAACAAAGGACTAATATCCCGAATCTACAAAGAACTAAAACAAATCAGCAAGAAAAAAGCAAATAATCCAATCCAAAAGTGGGCAAAGAATATGAATTGACAGTTCTTTAAAGAAGAAATACAAATGGCCAATGAACATACGAAAAAATTCTCAACATCATTAATTGTCAGGGAAATGCAAATTAAAACCACAGTGAGATATTACTTTACTACTGCAAGAATGGCCATAATCGAAAAATAGACGATGTGGTTGTGGTGAAAAGGGAACATTTTTACACTGTTTCTGGGAATGTAAACTAGTGCAACCTCTGTAGAAAACAGTATGGAAATTCCTTAAAGAACTAAAACTATCATTTGATCAAGCAATTCCACTTCTGAGTATCTACTTGGAGGAAAAAAAGTCATTATATGAAAAAGGCACTTGCACACAAATGTTTATAGCAGCACAATTAACAATTGTGAAAATTTAAAACTAACCTAAATGCCCATCAACCAAGTGAATAAAGAAACTGTGTTATATAAATATATCATGGACTACTACTCAGTAGTAAGAGGAAGTGAAATAATAGCATTCACAGCAATCTGGATGGAGTTGGAGACCATTATTCTCAGTGAAGTAACTCAGAAATGGAAAAGGAAATATCCTATGTTCTCACGTATAAGTGGAAGCTAAGTAATGAGGGCACAGAGATGTAAGAATAATATAATAAACTTTGGGGACTCAGCAGAAAGGGTGAGAGAGGGGTGAGGGATAAAAGACTACACATTGAGTACAGTGTATAGTGCTCAGGTGATGGGTGCACCAAAATCTCAGAAATCACCACTTAAGAACTTTTTCATGTAACCACAAATTACCTGTTCCCCAAAAACTATTAAAATAAAATTTAAAAATTAAACAAATACAGAACCTCAAAAAAATAAAAATAAAAACAACATGTCAGTTCTTCAAAAAATTAAAACAATATTACCATATCATCCAGCAATTCCATTTCTGAATATAGATTAGAAAGAATTTCAAAAGAATATCTGTATGCCAATGTTCACAGCAGAATTACTCCCAATAGCTAAAATGTGTAAGTAACCCATGTCTATCATACACAAATGAATTTATAAGAACAGTGTGATATATACATACAAAAGAAGGAAATTCTGGCTGGAAGCGGTGGGTTATTTCTGTAATCTCAGTACTTTGGGAGGCTGAGGCTGAGGTCAAGAGTTTTAGACCAGCCTGGCCAACATGGTGACACCCCATATCTACTAAAAATACAAAAATTGGCCTGGCATGGTGGTACACACCTATAGTCCCAGCTACTCAGGAGGCTGAGGTGAGAGAATCACTTGAAACCAGGATGTAGAGGTTACAGTGAACCGAGATTGTGCCAATGTACTACAGTCTGGGTGGCAAAACCAGACTTCCTCTCAAAAATAAAATCAAAAAGGAATTGTGACATATGCTAAAACATGAATGAACCTTGAGGACATTATGCTACGTGAAATAGGTGAGCCATAGAAAGCCAAACACTCTATGATTCAACATACATAAGGTTCTGGAAACAGTAATAGAAACAGAGAGACTGATAGTTCCAAACGTTTGGGAGAAGGAGGGAATAGATTAAAGGAGTTCTGAAAATGGAAATGGTGATGATTAGACAACATTATGAACTTATCACTGAACCATACAATTAATAACGTTAAGACGGCATATTTTCTGTTATGTGTTACAGCAAATAAATGCTAGAACAACTTAAGAAGTACTTATAATGAACATTCAAAAAAATTAATTTATATTATGTATCACACTATTAGCATCCATGCGCGCACATACACACATGCAAATAATGTAGTGTTAGAAGTTAGTTGACTTTTATCTATAGGATCAAAGATTGTTGAAACATAGATGAATACTAAAAAAACCTACTTTGATTTTAATGATGTAGTAAAATACCCCACAATTAATTTACAAAAAAAGAAAAACTTGTAATGACATAAATCTAATGTTGGATAAACTTTGTAGAGAGTTTTGAGTATCAGTTAAGCTGACTAGTTAAAACTCAGAGACAGTAAACTTTTTGTGTGTGTGTGTGTATATACATATAATTTTTGCATATATATATAAATCTACAGTATTTACCACTGTTGATATATATATTTTGGAGCAGCTCACATACTACTATCATAAACTAAATTGTACAGCTTGGTTTATTAAAGTCACAGAATAATGGTTTTAAAATGGGAATTGATATCCTCAGCTACACACTTACATACATTTATTTCTCAGCTTCCACCTGATCTGAATCAAGAGCCCGTATTTCATCAGAATTTTGTGTTTCAATGTTGTGTTTAGCTTTAATATACTGCATTTGTTTTGCTATTTAATAATATCATTACCAAGTTGATTAAAATTACATTAGACTCATTATATACATAAAAAATATTGTCACATTCACTAGCTAAACAAATGTTACTTTCATTTTGAAAGACATACTTTTGTACCTTGAAAGCTTAAAGCCCCATCTTGCAACAGGAAGAACCATCAATGTTAGCATTCTCCCAGAATGCTCATCATTCTCCCAGAATGCTCATCATTCTCCTTCGACTGCTGCCGTTTTCTTTCAATCTGAAAATTAAAGACATTGGAGAGAAAGGCTAACCACTTAATGGTGCTTACAAATCGGGGCAGTTAAAAGAAGTTTACGGCCAAAGGTGCAGGAGTGCTTATATCCACTTAATAAGAGATCAGTCTTAGTGCATTGATGCCCTTTGTTCTGGTCTGATTCTTGCAAACCTCAGAGCAGGGGAAGCTGCAGCTTTCTATCCCTCAGCGCTCACAGTACTCATGTGGGCAGCAGAACTGCCTGGATTAGCAGTGTGGTTATTCCTCACTTCTCCCTGACTCATGTAGCTTCTCCCCATGAAGGGCCCAGGGTGGGCATTTACACCACCCTTTTCTGGCCTCTTTATGGAATGTAGTCAGTGGATATTGCTGCACCTCATCAGGCTCTGCCATTATCCATGTTAAAATTATAAAAATGACCCTAGTTTCATAGGAGTCTAGGATTTTGATCTTTTTTTTTTTTTTTTTTTTTTTTTTGAGACAGAGTCTCGTTCCGTCGTCAGGCGCCAGACTGGAGTGCAGTGGTGCAATCTCGGCTCACTGCAACCTCCGCCTCCTGGGTTCGAGCAATTCTCCTGCCTCAGCCTCCTGAGCAGCTGGGATTACAGGCGTGCGCCACCACACTCAGCTAATTTTTTGTATTTTTAGTAGAGACGGGGTTTCACCATGTTGGCCAGGATGGTCTCAATCTCCTGACCTTGTTGTGATCCGCCCGCCTCGACCTTCCAAAGTGCTGGGATTACAGGCATGAGCCACCGCGCCCGGCCGGATTTTGATCTTTTTTAAAAATATAGTGTGATTTCATGCTGTTGAAAATCTTTTTTCTTTTTCATTGAAACAAATTCAAGTTCCTGATTTTTTAAAAAAATTAGTGATGTCTTTAAAAACTACTCTCTTACACTACAGTTCCAAAACACTGACAAAGTTTTGGGCATTCCAAGGGAGTATGATTTCGTGTTTAATTGAGGAGCTTGCTTTCAACATTGCTTATATTTGAATAGTAAAGACAATAAACATTTTTAAATGAAAACCATTTTTAACAACATTTTATAAACATCCCAAGGTAGTAGCATGTAGATTTAATAAATATAGATTGATTGTTACATATTGGAGTACCCTTCCTCGGACAAATTTTTCCTATCTCTGATTGCAAAATCTCAATTATGGATTGCAATTGATGTGATCGTTGAGAAAATTATTTCTCATTAATCAATGTTGTATATAAACTATAGTCATACAAAGTATGAAAACATAAAAAAGCCTTATATTTGAGTGATATTATTAATTATACTTTGTTTTATTTTATTTTATTTCTTAGCCAAAGTTGTAATGCAGTAAGTATCGGGTCCAAATCTCTAGGCAATGCTATCCCAAATTAGATGAACTCAGTTCTTGCTTCTCATAGTGCTTCACTGAATCCACTAACACATATTTAAGTTGTTGCACTAGATTGTGTTCATTTCCTGGATTGTTTCAATTTTTGCTTATTTTGTAAAAGGACCAACAATTTATAAATTTTGAATAATGTTAATACATTTTAGTTTTGAGGTTTTTTTTATTTATATTTTCATAGACTCTATTATTATTATTTTGTTGCTTATGTGCTTATGTTCTTTACCAAGTAAAGATGTGAGGTTTTCTTCCCTCACACAGAAGCAAAATCATCCAGGCTTTAGCTCATAAGTGCTTTGCCTTAAAATCTTTCTCAATAATTCAGGAGAATAAAATAGCCCTTTAAGTGCCATTCATTCTGTTAAAAGCTGTGAGACAAAGATTACTTGGGTATTATTTTACTTCCAAATGAAAAATAACATGAAAAAAGTTTTCTGCAAGTTTTCATAATTCCATTAAAATTATAATTTTTAAAAAATTTAATCAAAGGAATGGAGATGTATTCAATGCTCTTAAGTCTCATTCTCCTTACAATTAACATGATCAGTTAAAGAGTCAAAAACACTATCTTGGACACAGTACTGATGTTACCAAAGTTAATAATGGGAATAAGTAAGAACTCAAGAAGCAGAAAGTGTATTAAAGACTGCTAGGAGCAATTGTTTAATCTTTTATGTGAGGAAACGTTTATGCTGAAGATTACGCATGACTTTGTTTGGAACATATACAAAATTACAGATGTGAACATATTACTCAAGTCTTGCTATTCCTGTTTCAAAACTCTTTTGATACATATTTATTTTCCCTCAAGTATCAGCTGTATATTCCTTCGTTGTCTTATAAAAGAATCATATTTGGGAATGTCAATTATTATTTAGCACCTGTTCTAGGGACAGAGAAGTTTATGTTGAGTTTTTGGTTCAGTAGACCTGAATGATAACCCTCTGATTCCATTCATTTAGTTATTTCACTGCCTTAAACAATATACTTTATACCTATGATAATGTTTATATTTACTATAATCAAATTTCAAACTTCTCATTATAGTATTTTTTAGGCATAAATAAGATAAGCTATATAAACTACTTAAGGAAATTTGAGTTCGTTATGCTCATTTGAAAGTAGCCTGAAACTTAAGTAAACATTAATTTAAATATTAAACAGAAATTTTATTAAAATATTCAGGACCTGCTTTAGTCCATTGTGCTGCTACAACAAAATGCCTGAAGCTGGGTAAAGAACAAAAATTTATTTTCTCACAGATCTGGAGACTGGTAAGTCCCAGATCAAGGTGCCATCAGGTTCAGTTGTCAGGTAAGGGCTGAATCTTCTAGAGAGGATGAAGGCTGTTTATTCGCATGGTCAATGACAGATGTGCAAGTGAGTCAAACTCTGTGATGAAGACCTAATTCCATTCATGAGAGATGGATGCATGGCCTAATTACCTGTTAAGCGCCACACCTCTTAACACTATCACTTCATAACTGTAACATTAAGTAATTTATGGTTCCAATTATGGTTTAAATGTGTCCCCTCCACTTGAGTACACTTTGTGAAGAAGCCATGTGGCTCTTTCCTTATTGTGTTTTCCTTCCTTTATTGTCATAATTTTCTGCTCTATGAAGGATTAAATAGTTAGCTTCTTAGACTTACCATTATAAGGTTTCTCTGTCACCCACAGAAAGCTGCCACATACCTGACACATTGAACATTTACCTGGTCAGTGAAAATGCATCCCAGATATAAACATTTCTTTGGCAATCCTCCCTTTTCTGGCTTCCAAATTTTAAGAAAATTCACAATTAAAAAACTTTAAAAAATAACATTCGTATAAATCATATAGACCAACAAATATTAAAAGGACAATTCATAGATATTACACTTTGCTATTACAGTTGAACACATTCACTGAAAAATATTACTCACAAAAACAGACACAAAAATTAGATTATTTTACTTTACATATCTATTAAATAAATCAAATCTTTAAGTGAAAACTTTCCCATAATCAAAGTTTTCCAAATGTTAAATAAGTAACACTTTAAAAAAATTTAAAGAAATGCAGTTTTTCTAACTTGTTTTATGAGGGTCAGAAGTATTAAAAATAATTCTAATGAAGATATGAAAAATAAAAAGCAGAGCCCAATTATTTCATTTAAAAGAAAGCAGAATAATAATGTTTTGAAAAAGTAAGTTGAATTCAACATTAAACATAGAAAGAAGAATAGGGCAAGACTGTGTGGTGATTATTCCAGGGATGCAAGGTTAGTTTAAGTTTCAAAAATCAGAAAAATGCTATGTGCTCATCATTACAGACATAGAATAAAAAAGTTTAAAGATGCTGAAATTCACCACATCTATTATTAAGAAAATATTAGAAAACTAACATTAAGAGGGATGCTCCTTAATCAGATAAAAGGACATATATAATATTTAATATTAAAATATTGAAATCTTCCTTCTAAGACTGTGAATAAGACAATGATTTCTGCATTATTGCTTCTATTTGCCAGGGTGCTGAGTGCTCTAACCAGTTCCAGAGAAAACAACTACAATCAAATATATAAGGAATTGTGTCTAAAGAATTAAAGTCATTGTTTACAACTTACATGATTACATATAAAGAATATGCAATAGTAACTACAGAATAACTTTTAGAATGACTAAGTGAATTAAATAAAATTGTTGGAGACAAGGCCAAAACTTATTAAAATCCATTTCTCCAAATAAGCAATAAGGAAAAATTGTAATATCAACAACACAAAAATCAGAGATACAAAAGGTCTACAGGAAAGTATTTTTGAAAGAAATAAAAAGGCCTATATTGATACTTTATAAGACTCAATAATGTGGAAACGTCTATTCTCCCTCCACAGATTTATAGTTTTAAAACAATCCTAAGTCAAAATCTATGAGGTGTTTTTGAGTGTGTGTGTACACAAACTATCTTAATGTCTTTCTATAATTTTCTAGTTATATAATACTGTAAATATTGTGTAACAAACTACCATCAAGCCGATGTTCTATAAGGCATGGTTTTGATTGTAGGGACATTCAGTAGGATATGACTGTTTGATTCTTTTGATGGGGTCAAAAGTAACCCCAAGCCCACACACAATCAATGGGAAGATGAAATAGTATACAGATCCTGGTAAGAGAAGGGCATAAGAATACTTAACCACTTTTAATCCACAGAAGTTCAAACTATGGTCACATATTTAACATTCCTCCCTTATACAAAATATACTCTCCTCTCCTAAAGACCCCAAAGTCTCATTTCCTTACATAATCAACTCAAATGCAGAATTTCATTATCTAAATCAGGTGGATTTAGTCTCTCCAGGAGTGCTTCTTCATATATGATTCCTGTTTATGTGAAGAAAAATTAGGTGAATTAATTCCTGATTATGATTCCTGTTTATGTGAAACAAATTAGGTGAATATTTGCCCTTCATACAATCAACGTATAATGACAAGAGAGAGACAGAAAAATTACAACACGCATTCTGATTCCAAAAGGAGGGATATGGAGGTACATAGCAATCATGGATCCATGGTAACTCAGAAATCTACTTCAGTTGCTATTGCAATTTCTTGATTGGGACACAGTACTATTCCCCATGGCTCTTATCTCTGCCTCATAAGATATTTTTAATTTTCCTGATAAGTGGCCTATGTTTACAGCAGCTGGGAATTATTCTGAGCCTGTTTACTTCCTGTAGAAATAATACCAAGGTTACAAAGACTCTTTTCATTTTAAATTATATCTGCATTTTGCATCTAATCTGATACAATGGCTTTAAAATGTTGGTTGGCTTTCTGTGTATCCAATTCATTCCATTAGACAAAAACCAAACTGCTTGTTTTAAGACAGCAACTTCTCTAGCTTTGCCTGTAAGACAGGATACTTTGGGACCGTAAAATCTTTCTTTGTAACAACATTTCATATTTAAATGGAAGCATAATTTAGCAAATCTTAACCCTTTTATGCCCAGTGTTCCATTATTGAAACACTAAGCTTGTGGGAATTATTTGTATCCTGCTGCTCAAGGCAATTGCCAAGGTCTGATTTTTTCACAAAAAAAATTGGCCACCTCCAGCATAAATGGGTTAATCACCCACTTGTGCAGCAGAGTCTAAGAGACATTCACTTTATATTTTAAGAAGTCTTACAAAGCAAATTTTTATATCTTTTTGTGATCTGATGAAAGGATCTTATAGCCACATCTTTGTTATCTGTATCCTTAGGCTGTGGCTTACTAAATGAGCCTTTGAATTGATTGCTGACATATATTTATTTGTAACTTTGAGAGTCTTTTTCTGGGAGAAATTAGGAATATGCAACAATTTTATTTTCAAACCCAGCAAGTCTTGGGGCCTTTATAATGCCTCTAAATTCTGCCCAAAACAGAACTCAAAATAATGAGTTTTTAATCTCATTATTTTCTTGTAATTCCTCATAGATCTCAAGAAGAATTATGGAACTTATGACATTTTGCCTGCAAATATCCTTGGCCAACAACCCTCAGAGATCATTAGTTACTCGTTCCATGTTCCTGATTACGTGTTTCTTCTTTCTTGCCTGTAATAATATTTTTCTCACTGCTTTTATTTCTCATTACTAATCCCCTTAAAGCTCTTCCACCATTCAGTGACAGTCTCCCAGGGCCCTTTTCAGCTTCTACCTTACCAGCCAGGAGGAAGGAAATAAATATTCTACTCTATATAAGGAATGTCAGAACACTTGTGGCCATGTTTATTCTGCAGTAAATGGCAATGATGCAAGCACAAGAGAGAAATCCTGATCACAAAGCACACGTGGAGTGTCATTTGCATCGTATCACCTTTGCTAACATCTCTCACTGATTCCAAAGTCAAGAGGCAGGAAAAGTGCACAATTTCATCAGTAGGAAGAACTGAAATGTTATAAAGTAAAGAGCAATATGGATGCAAAGTTGTGGTCAATAATGCTGTCTATCATCATCTGGCTGCATTTGAGAGTCAGTCTGATTGCTTTTCCGAGTATATGACCAAGGTTCTACTTAATTTGAAGGGAAATGTTTTGACAAAGTTCAAACAGGTCCACAGACTTTTCGATGAAAGAGCTCCCAAGCTAAAACATAATTAGTTTCTTTTCCCCTGCCTTCACATTAAAGACTATTCAAAATGTCGTTTCAGGTATCAAGGAAGGGGATTTAGCAGGCAGTTCAGTACCTGTCTCTATAGAATGGGGAAGTGTTTGGGTCAGGTTCCAGAGTGGGATGCCTCCAGCTTTTCATGGATTCTGGCTTTTCATGGAATCCTGTCCTGCTATAACTATGCCTATTCTGTCAGAAGAGAAAATTGATATGAAAGGAGAGACTATGGGAGGGAGAAACCGTTCTTTAAATGGGTGTTTTCATAGTTCAACTTTACTTTTTTAAGGTTTCATATGAACTCAATTATCTTGTCATCTTAAACAGAAAGTTTAGCCATAAAGTGAGGTTTCCTTTTACCAGAGAGAGGCAAGAATGGAAACAGAACAATTTGTAATGATTGCTTTTTCAAGTTCAGAGAGGTATATTTGGACATATACATAGTACCCAAATATATACCATGATGTTCAGGGGGAAAAAACTCCGTAATTATATGTATATTGTACATATAATTATAAATATATTATACATATAATTACAGAATTTTTCCACTAGGAAATAGAAAATCACACTCCTAGCATAGCTTTCAATTAAAACAAATTATGTACTAGTGTATATCTAGTTTCTTAAAGTACCATTAATTGTTAATATGGTACCATTAGTCCTTAAGCTTGTAATCAATATTCTACTAACAGCTTAAAGTTATTTGGCATTTGTTACTAATGAATAGATGTTTAATTAAAGCCAAGTTATTCCCTGGAAACCACACAGCTGACGTTTTCTAATTTTTCTATGAATAGACTCAGTATTTCCATATCCTACCAGGAGCCTTCAATCTTTATTGTGACCGCCGTTAAAATTCATAGCAATATATGATGATTGGGAAGGAAGGCAGCAAATCACACTGCCATGTGTGTACCTATGTAACAATCTTGCATGTTCTTCACATGTACCCCCAAACCTAAAATGCAATAAAAAGTATATATATTAAAAAAAAAAAAAGAACAGCCCACCTGATCCTGGTTAACCCACAGAATCATGAGAAATAATAAAGCATTGTTTTAATACACCAAAAAAAAAAAAACCATATGACCAATTACAGAAATGAGAAGCATAGATTTGCATATTTTTATTTGAATACATACGCATATTTATCTGTACATATGTGTTAGATATCTGTGTTCATTTAAACATGTTTCTTAACCATTGCTTTTCATCTCTCACCTTTGTATATTATATAGATGATATTAGTAGTGCAATTTACAATTTAGTCTTTAGGTCCGAGTAATCAGTGGTACTGCTACTGAATTTGAGAAGCAATTAATGCAGCCTGGGTTGGATAGAATGACTTTTTGAGCTGTTCCTCATGTTTAGAGAAGAATAAAACCTTCTCTTTTAAGAAGGATCATCATACAGTGCTATGTAGTAAATAAAGTTGTTCTGTTGTTGCATGGGAGTTAGAGTGTGAGTAGCAGGGGGCACATGGAAACTGAATCAAAGGAGTGGGTAGTACTCATTATCTGTTTATTGCTTCTCACTCCCAAATTCATCCTTTTTGCCTGCTCTGTGAAAACAGATATGGGCCCTTTGCCAACTGGTATAATGTTAAACTTTGTCAGTACTTAGTGGTGGAGAGGCAATGTAGGAGGAAAAGGCTTTGCTTCCTGGTTTTGGAGTGCTTGTTCAGTAGGTTCTCTCACAGCATGAATAGTTTCTTCATTGTCTGGCTCCGGCATGGTGGGCAGCTTCCCCAGAAAAAAAAAAAAAAAAATATATATGGTAAGTGGCATTACCATATACTGGTATGAATTGATTAACAGTATTATTGTTTTATAAGTAAAATATTTCAAATATTGGATATTTTAGATCATAAATTGTTTCTTTTAATCCCGAGAAATCGTGAATAATGTTTGTGCTAATTTTTTCCCTTAGTTCATAAACCAGAGCTACCATAAAGAAAGTAAACCTGAATTCTATAATTAAAAATGAATAAAAAAGAATGTCAAGATTATGTCATTATTTCTGAAAACAAATTTAGAAGCTAAAAGAATATATCATAGAAAAAAATCACTTGAATCTGACACAAATAAATCTGTGAATAAATAATTCCTAAAAGTGTTCTTCTCACAGAGGAGCAATATCAGCTACCTGTCAAACGGCAGGACTGACCGAACATTTTCATATTCTATGAATACAACTGAAATAAGGTGCAAGTCTAGAAGCATAAGAATACAATGATTTCAAGCTGTTATGTGTCTCTCTACTTCCTTTCAATTATCTTCATTTCATGATGAATATTACTATTTATAAATGTCTAGTATTAAGACTGACATAAAATATGAAAACATCTTGGGGGCATAGACATTTTTAAATGATAGTCACTATCATTACTATTTTAGTCTTTACAGGAACTTTGCATCAAACAAAGTATGCTGATTTTGCGGTGTATTTTATCTATTTTTTAACCCTTGTAACTTTACTTATATACACATATAATTTATTCTAATCAAGTAGCAAATAGAATAAAATTATAAGTCAGTCTCAAGTTAATTTTCATTATTCCTGAATGAAAATTAGAAACATCACAATGCATTCCACAAACAAGTACAGTTACAATGTGTCAATTAAAGATACATAAAAAATTTAAAGTATTTGATAAGTTCTATTTTTAAAGCCTGTACTTTTACCCCTTCTCCAAAAAAATCAAACCTAAACAAAAATAAAATTCTTCCATATCTAAAACTTAATAAGAAATGGGTAGGGAAGAGGAGGTAACTCCCAAAATACTAGTAGTTCTCCTAAAATAAATTGTCCTTGAAAATTCTTTCTCTAGGATTTTGTACAGTGTTATTACTTCCTGTAGTCCTAACTGACTTGTTTATGACCACACTTTGATAACTGTCAAGTTCTAGGTAGCTTTTCTCAGAACTTTCTCTAGTATCTAGCATTTTTTATATTTTGATGCATCAGTTAAACATTTTATCATCCTACTGCATACCAAAAGTGGGTCATCATTAGGACATTACACAAAGTCTGTTGTAAGTGTTTAAAAATGTAAAACATTAATATATATTTGTTCATCTATATATCATGTAAACATTTCTTTATATATATAGAAAATAGTAAGTGAGTGGAGTTATCTGGATTTTTATCGAGGACATTTTAATAAGGAAGAAAGTTTTGAGGGTGGATTTTCATGATAGGTGGAAGAAAGGACACAGGAAACCCTGCATTATTTATTGCAGCACATATTCACATACATACTCACAAATAACCTTTTTTTACATTATTTTCATATTTTTGAATGTAAATAATTTCTTTTCTGTATCTTCTTTATTAAATTATAATTTAAAGTATTAAAACTCATTTTTATAAAGCCAAACAATATAAAGAAATGAATATTTTATATTGCATCAATTACTATTGGATTTAAAAAAACATAACCCCCGCTCCGGTACCATGCAACTACAATCCAAGGTAAGGAATGCGTGTGTGTATGTGTGTTTGTATGTAGGTGGGTGTGCATGTGTGCATATGGTGTATATGTATATGTACTTAGCAAGTGTATATTTGTGTATATCAGAATAGTCCCTAAAAGGATGTGGGATAATAGGCAACTGAACTAGTGACCTAGGGCAGTCCCATCAAAGACAAGTGCACTTAAGAAAACCTTACACATCCTCATCCTTTAAATGATCTCTGGAATACCATTAAAGACAAAAAGATAATATTGAGCTATAATAATGTTCAGAAAAACAATAGCCCCAGTAGTTCTCTTACAGGATCAGAATTATATATATTATTTCTGGGTATAGATATCTGTTTTCGTATCATAGAACTCATTAGATGATTTCAAAAGAATGTTGTTTTTAGTCATTTAAATGCATGAAAAGCAAATTTATACCTCTACGTAGATGTTACAAATCTTGAGACATGATGAAAATGACAATGACTTTCTCTGATACAATGACAATAAGATAAAAAATGTGATTCTTTGAAGATAAGCCCTACTTTTGCACCTAGGTTTTACTTTGGTGCCAGAAAGCTGGATAAAATATCTAGAACATTCTATCAAAATATTTATTTTTTCCACCAATCTTCAATAATGCCTATTTTTGTCTGAAGTAGTCTATATTCTTCTGTCCTCTTTTTATGTATTTGTTTAATACGATCAAGGTCAATTGCCACCTGCACAACATGACATAGTTACCAGGAAGTTTTTGGAGACTGGTGCAGCAAAGGCACTGGCAGTGTGGAAAGCAGAGTTCCTGTGAAGAACACCACATTCCCAGATGGCTAAAAGCTTTTGAAATGAGTCCACATTCCGCAGACTTTTAGGCCTATTAAAGTTTTCAAAAGACTGCTGTTGCTTTAAATCATGTAGAAATGCAGAAAGTCTATGCAAATTATTTCTCTATAAAAGAGATGCAATATAGTGATAGTGAAAATAAAATGGAAATTTTTAAGAAAATTTTTTAACATGTTTTTCCCAGTGAGTATCACAGTTTACACCATTCTATATATTATTTAACTCTCCTCCAAACAGGTTAATAACTACACATTCTCCTAACGTATTTTCATCTACCCAGCAGAGTTAAAAACTCCACCTTCACACAGGTCGAATATTACTGTTAGAAGTTGACTCAGAAAGCATTTCAATGACAAAGATTTACTCAATGTATTCTGCAGTTAAAATGGTGTCTGCCTGTTTTAAACATTGCATTACACAATTCTTAAAATCTTTCTCTCTCCCTTCTTCCTCTCCTCCTTCTCTCTATATATACTTTTCTCTCTCTTTTCCTCTCTCCCTCCCTCATTTCTCTCTCACTTTTTAAAATACTGACTAACAAAAAACAACACTACTCTAGTTGTTCCCAAAGTGTAGTTTTTTGACTGTTTGAGTTAAGAAGTTAAGTAGAATCAGGCATAACAACAAGATTTAACAAAGGGAAAAATATTACTTTCTCTAAACCTAGATTTTGTAAAGTTAATTTTCCGCCTGTGCTTCTAATCATATTCTTATGTTTTATGAAAAACACAACATTCTTCCAGAAAAATAGTCCAAGATTTTCCAGGAAAGGAGTTCTTAGAGTATTATGTAATTTTACTATCATTTTATATTTCTACAGGTATATCTTGTTAACTTCTTAACAAGGGACAGGCATTTATTTATGAACAGAGTTCTTGGACACAGGGAGGTGAACATCACACACTGGGGCTGTTGAGGGTTGGGGGCCAGAGGGAGGGATAGCACTAGGAGAAATACGTAATGTAGATGGTGGGTTGATTGGTGCAGCAAACTCATGGCACATGTATACTTGTGTAACAAACCTGCACGTTCTGCACATGTACCCCAGAATTTAAATTAAATAATTATATATAGATATAGATAGACTTATCTATATCTATGTCATCTATAAAGAGAGAGAGAGAGAGGGAGAGTTCTAGATGTATGCTTCATACAAAGAGATTGAGATTTACTTCTGACATTCAGAAAGTGGCAGAGCAAAGTAAGTAAAATATGCCTATGAACTCAGTGTTATGCTAAAAAGATTTTTCCAAAGATACTAAAGTTAACCTTGCATATGAGGCTGTATTGGAGCATTTCACATATTGGACTGGCGAGAAACCACAGAACAAAGGTTTTCCTCACAATTAGATCCTGGGCTGCCATTTTATAGCAAACATTTTGTAATGTTCTTTCGCACATAAGTTCAAAAAGGTATATGTCTTCAGTTTTATGTAATGAGGAAGAAAATGAACGCAATATATATTACAATAATATGTTCACGTATGTAAACATTTGCCATCAGAGTGAGTGGGGATGAGTGGCACTTCACTGGCTTTACAGTTTCATAAACCTGCTTTAATTATTTGTGGTGTGGTCTAGAGATTGGAATTTTACAGCTTTCCAGGTGAATGTAATTTACAGCCAGCCTACAGCCCACTGGTAAAATATATGTAGAATTTATTTGATCGTGAAAGCCACAAAACAAACTCATACAGTTTAGGATTTATTGATGATCCTGAGATAAGTTATGCAATATCAACGATATATTTATCTAAAATTATGAACATCTATCAAAGACATTTTTTAGAAATCTTCCTGTGATTTAATTGACATTATGAACATGCATATTAAAAGTCTTCAATAAAGTCTATATGTTTATATGTAAAAAAAAGTGTGTGTGTATATATATATATATATATATATATATTTTTTTTTTTTTTTTTTTTTTTTTTTGAGACAGAGTCTCATTCTGTTGCCCAGGCTGGAGTGCAATGACACAGTCTCAGCTCACTGCAACCTCCACCTCCTGGGTTCAACCAATTATCCTGCCTCAACCTACTGAGCAGTTGGGATTACAGGCGCCCACAACCAGGCCCAGCTAACACTTTGTATTTTTAGTAGAGACAGGGTTTCACCATGTTGACCAGGCTGGTCTTGAACTCCTGTCCTTGTGATTTCCCTGCCTCAGTCTCCCAAAGTGCTGGGATTACAGAAGTGAGCCACAGAAGTGCCTGGATTACAGAAGTGCCTGGCCATAAAAGTATGTTTTATTATGTGATTATACACAGATGTGTCAACATAATGTTGGAAAGCATATCAAAAAAATTGCAGAGGACACATTTTCCAAGATGTTCAGTATTCCTGGTTTCCACGACCATATCCCCAATTATGAAGAAAAGCAGAGATGCCTGCACACCTTTGCAAAATACTTCTTAGGTAGTGTTGTTGAAAATTATAAATAAAATCTATAACATTAACTGAAAATACATTTTTTCAGGAAGTAACTTATCTTTGAAAAACATTTCTTTAGTTACATTTTGTCTTCTTGCCTCCACTAATATAAAAGTAAGTAATATATTTGCAGTTCTTCATTTTATACACAGCTAATTTATTTCTGACATTTACTTTGTCTGAACTAATGATACTTTCAGGGACTCACTTTCCAATTTAAGCTATATGATAACCAAAAAGTCATGTAAAATATATAAAAGTCTTGTTTAATAGATTGCAATAGGGAAGTTTCTTTGATTTTCAAATTTGCAGTTGAGGTAAACCCATGCTAGATCACTGACATATTTTATATGCATATGTGTGTATGTGTGCACATGTATGTATGCATATAGATTATACATATATTTAGAGTTAATTTATATATAGCTAAATTATATACATTTACTGTAAGAATATATGCGTAAGCACATTACATGCAATTTCAAAATGTATAGACATATGTATGACAATTCTCACTTTATTTTAGCAGTGATAATTTCTTCAGTAATTAACATCATGTGGTTAATTGTCTCTTCAATATGGCTATGTTCCTACGAAAATGTAAGAAACGATCTGGAACTTTACGATGCACATGTGTGTCCTTTCTCCATAGATAAAGGACAAGGACTAAAATAGATTGCACACTGAGATTCTAGCTTAAAGTGAGCCGCAGTGTTCAATGATTGATTTTTACCTTGGACTTGAGCCTCCACCCTTAAAAACTAACTTTTCGGGGAAAGAACATATGTATATTCAAATTGAAATAACATACCTTTATATTTAGCAGATTACAGTCATTTCAGAGTATTATTTGCTTCTTTTCTTGTACATTAGTATTGCACTGTCAGTACCTTCCTGGTTTATGTTTTGATTTTGTATCTACCCTCTTTTAATAAATGCAAAGAAGTGTATTAAATATAAGTTCCCACTTTGAAAAGAAAGGATATGTTTGAAATTACTCTCAAATAGCTTAACAAACTAATCTGGTGGTTGGTCGATAGGTTGCTTGGTTTGTTACTGCCTTATTTTTCTTCTTAGTGCACTATTCATTCATGATGTATGCTAAATGCTAACGTATTTAAGAGATTTGATTAGGCACTTTTCTTTGGAAAAGTTAAATTATGGTCTAAAAACTGAACTTAGAATTTGAAAAACTTAATTCTGTCAAAATAAAAATGATTTTTTGGGGAAGGGGGAAGGGTCCAAGCCGTGAAGTCAGACAGAAACTGTCAAATTTGGTCTCAGGAATCTTGGCAAGTTTTATAGCAACAAAATCCTCATTTCCTCACCAGTGAATCAGGAATAATATCTGCTATGAGTTTTTTTATGAGATTAGGGATAATTGAATTATCTCATATTTGTTTAATTCTCAAAAATGATAGCTATTAATATGATATTAATATGTATAATAGTTGTTAATATGCATCAAAAATAATATATGTTACATGAGAATGTATACATATGCTCTAAAATTGCTATTTGAATATTAAGACTTATGGTTTGTGAATTTATATCTATGCATATTTTGTTTAGATAATAATCCTTATTATAATTAAGTTTACAGATTTGTATCTCTATTTTGCTTATCCTGTTATCCTTCCTAGAAGTATAATCCTAGGGTTATTTAAAATAATGTATTCTACAGAACATCACTATTTTAAAATAATTCTTGGAAAGATCATTTAGATTTTAAAGTATTCTTTAAACATTCAATCTTCATTCATATAATCTAAATATGGCATATTTTACCAATTGACATAGCTAAATGTTTATTTATATTTATTTATTAAAGAACTACATATTGAGCATTTATATATGAAGGGTTTAGTTCCAAAAATTTTTATGTAAATTGAAAGACAGATATTGAACAGCAAATAACAAAATTTGATTATTATAGGCAGGAAAATGAGTAATCAATGAAAACTGAAAGGATATTTTAGTTATAGTCAGAAGTAGAAGGACACCAGAAATATTTTAAAATAAAGTTGATAAGATTTAATGAGTGAAAAAAAAAAAAGGTGAACTTACAAAGAGAGAAACACACTTGCTAAAAGCCAGTCTGTACACTAAGGCTCTGCCTACAACTTCCTGAGTGTAGACCATCCCTCGGATATAGTACTACACATATAGGTGGTATCATCTTCCTTCAGAAGAAAAACCCAGGAAAAAGCTCCAAGCATCTTCTGCATCTCTGGAAACAGGCTCCAGGCCATCTGGATAGGGAATTTGGGGCTGGTAGCTGAAGCATGGTCTGGAAGTGGGTACATGGCAGATTCTCAGGGGGAATTTGTCTTTAGGCAACAGATGCTTTGCCTTGTGACAGGTGCAGAGCCGTGCAAAGCACCCCAATGTGAGGTGCATTAAAATGTGGTGCAAGTGGGATTCTACTTTCACCTGAGCTATTTTGGCCATTCTTGGAGAGGAAAGTGCTATCACACCATGGGTTTGTATGAGATTCCACTGAAGAGGTGGAGGCATTTACCAGGTTCATTGGTCTTTTTGATATTCTCCTTTGAGAAACAGCTATTCAAGTGTTTGTTCTTTTTTCCCCCAAGGGAATGCCTAATTTTAATGTAATCATGCAAGTTTTTAATATATTCTGGATATAAGCCCTTTGTTGGTTATTAAAAATACCTTTTTCCACTCTGTGGCTTTTTTTATTCTCTTAATGGTGCCATTTTAATGCAATCCAATTTAATGCAATTTAGAGCAACTGAGGGATTATCAGCTCTCACTAGTGTTTTTCTTCACAAAATTTTGAAAGATCCTTTTACTTATGAAATTGTATTTCTTTTCATATGGTTATTGAGAGCTTGCTTTTGATATACCTTCAATATAGTAAGATCATATGGAAATTACATGTCTTAGATGAATATTATTTGAACAATCGAGTTTAACATATTCCTCCACTGGCTTTTTCCAGCAATTCCTCCATATGGTGTTGAATTGCTGTGTAGTTTCTCTTAGGTGATAACTATTCCACTTGTATCCATGTGCATTGCTTGCCAGTCTCAGCTTATGAATGCCACATTTCTCTTCCACACATCACACACATACATTGATATGTGCGTGCTTGTACACTCAAACACATGCTCACATCCACACAAATTCAAGCATACACTCATGCTCCTACACATACTTATGCACACATGCTCACTCACATACTTCATCACACACATATACACATACTCACACTTTCAAAAATGCATGCACATACATTTTATTTCCCTCATTTAGATCAACTGAGAGATTATTGACTCTTGGTAATATTTTTATCTTAATAAAATTTTGAAAGATCCCTTTATTTATTAAATTATATGAGTTTTGAAAGTTGTTGCCATATAAAAATCTTTCCCGTCACCCACTCTCTTGTATATACTGACATTGTCAAAGAAGTCATTATGACCGAAGAATTGGCTCTTTTTGTAAACAGCCTTACTAAGAGGCACAGGATATTACTTAGAACTTAACTGGAAGCTGAGACAACTCTTACATATTCAATGTGTTACAAATGGGTAAAATTTAATTCTGAAGGCCATTCAAGTTATATTGCGGGTTAGACTACTTTCTGACCTGTCCTGTCTTGGAAATTGAGTAACATTTCGAGATGTGTTTTATAAAGAAAAATGTGTCATAATTTCCAAAAAAGTAAATTACAAGTAGACTAATATAGAAACTATGGTTTCAGAAGTATTCATTAAACAGTTAGTCAGCCAATTTTTTTTGTCATCCAACTTGGATATTAAGTGTCAAAGTGGTACTTAAAGTGCAAACAAGTATTTCTTGTGAGTCCAAATGATTATGAAGGGAAGTAGTGATGCAGAAGGTGAAAGGGACATGAAAACAAGGCATGCACTTTCTGAATCTGAGAAAAGACAGATTACAATTTCCCATTCTTAAGACATTTGCTGTGTTCTTATCTCTGCCTGGCCTCTTGAATTTACTATATGGATTTCATGACAGGTGTAAACTGCACAAATTTGGCCTGTATTTCATGGTAGCTCGTTCCTAGAATGTTTGCCTTTGTTCTGTTTTGCCTCTGGTTAAGAGCTGGGCCTTTGAGGTTCACCAAGATATGCCCTGGAGTCGGTTGTCTTTCCAGCTTACCACCTGACAGCACCGATTGCATAGTGTAATTGTAAGTAAAACGTAGCTTTTGGGGTATGTGCTCTAATGAAGGAACTCTCTGAAATTAGGACTTAAATAATAAAGGTTCAGGGACATGGAGACTGGTATTTGTTGTGCATTTTAATTTCAGAACTTTGCAGCTAATTGGAGGCTTACTAAACTCCTTGGACACATTTCAAGTCACGTCAGTGTTTTTTTTTTTTTTTCTCCCCAAGGAAACTGATAGGACACACAGCTTAGTGCTGCTTTTTTCTATCTTAATTACCACATTGAATTGTGCTAATATAGATTTACTTTGGAGACATTGTCTATGATTATAACTAGGAAACATTGTTGGCATTTGTTTCCACTCTACGAGCATCAGACTGTAACTCAACATTTTAAAATAAGTGTTGATTTAAAGGTAAATTCTAAATATTTTGAAAGCAATAAAATACTATTTAAGTATGCACTTGGTTCAAACTTATAGAATATTGACACAATTTTAAAATCTATAAATTAAAACTCACATTACTTCAAAGATTATATTTGCTTTTTTTGGGTTTCAATATTCAATTGATTCTAAGCTATGATATAATAAATTCATCTTATAAACACATACTCCAGAAAGATTGTCCAAAATTTTTAAGTAATAGAGAAAGCTAAATAACAGTTTAACTTTGAGGAGCATTGTTTATTTATCTATGAAATAGAGTATCAGTGAGAAAACTGTATAAGTTTTATTTGTGACAACTGAAATTTCTGAGGCATTTTGTAAAATATTTTGCAAAGCAGATCACTAAACTTCATGAGTTTGATGCATGAAAAACAAAAGCATCAGATTTTCTTGGGTGAAACTTTGATTATAAAATTAATTTAAATTTTAGGATTAAAGAATATTTTAGACTAATTTTGTGTAAAAATGTTCAAATTTTTATTCATAAATGTTTTTCACTTAAAATACTTTGACTCCATTGAAAAAGTAAAATGTTTTAGCTTTGGATTTGACTGAGATAATTGTTGAACTGAATATACTCGTCGTTTTTTATATAGTTTGCTAGTGTAGAATTGTGACATTTCATTGGCAATATCATAAAGGCAAGGAACTTGCCTTTCCTTTTTTTCTTAGTTCTTTGTGCTACCCTGCTTGGAGGTAGGCAAGCAATGGCTTTGCTTTCAGAACCCATAAGTCCTGAGGATCTGACATTGCAGCCATTATATTTTCTAAGCCCCTAATTCTCTTTCTTCGCTTCCAAAGAGTGAAAGGAGTAATACATGAAATTAGGCCTATAAATACACCAGTTCTTACCTTATGAGGCTAACTTATCTTCTTCTGTTATTAATTATATTAAATATTATATTTTAGTGATGTTTTAAAATAGCAGAATGAAATCTTGTTCTTGAAACAGTTAAGTATAAGCAGAATAGGTTATTGAGAAATACTAAGCTCTAATTATTTTTAAAAGCACCTGAAAATTCCATTATAATCTCAATCTAATTAATGCTGTCAGCTAGATCCATTTCTAATAGTCTTAGCCATTAAATTAATACAAGCAAAATAGCCACCACAAAAATGGAAATATGGAAAGAAAATAATTTTAAAAAAGGTATGCCAATGTTCAAATACCGCCTTCATGTGTTTGAAAAATTGTTTGGTCATTACTCTTTGATTTCTTCATCTGAAAAAAAATGTGTTTAAAAAAACACCATGTGGACTTGAACATTCTAATGGAGTGATAATGTAAAACTTCTGGCTATAAGTATGCACTCCACATATGTGAGTGCCTTTTTTGTCTTCTAGATAACATAGTAGATATTCTACAAAAAAAGAAATAACTTGACAAACAAGAGGATATTTAAGAAGTTCATTTTTGTAAGCCATTTTTTAAGACCATGCCTTAAAAATTGTTCATAAAAAGTCAAATAATATCTTTTACTTTTGAATTTCTCCAGTCAAGGATTTCTCCCACTTCAATGCCTAACAGCCTTTGTGAGTCTCCTTGTACATAGCTGAATCATCTTGTGCTAAATTTCTCCAGTCTCTCCACAATTGATTTAGAGAAAAGATGCCATTATTTTCTGCTCAAAAGCACTTGGTACACTCAAAAAATATTATTTGAACACTTCTAAGCTATCTATAATTCAAGTTCAAAGATATTTTTAAAAATCAGAGGAAAAAAAATCAGAGGATAACAGTTTCAGGAAAAACTAAAACAAAACGACGCATCTCCCTTGATTTCAAGGATTTCTAAATATCTGTGATATTTTATACCAGAGCCCGAGTCTAGAGAAGGAAATAAGGTACACGCACATACACACTACAAGTCATTGGTGGTGATGGCTTCCTAATATCAACATATCTAAATTAAAAGTAAGAAGAAAACTCACTTTGACATTTTGGATATTTTGTTTGCTGAACAGAAATGTAGCATAATGAGATGGACATACCAATTTTTAAAATAAAACAGATCTGGGTTTAATTTTTGGCTTCTTTTTATATTTAAAAATATGTCCCACATTGCCTACTTAAAAGCATTATTCTTAGAATTACATAGGATTATGTAAGTTTGACTACAAGATATGCAAATAGATGACAGTGCATCCTGGCCTTCTGCGTACTGTGCTTCTGCACACTGGGAACTGAAGTTGTGGTCCCTTTTTAACTTGCTTTATTTTCATTCAATATACAATCATCAGATAAAAGAGATCCTCTTCTTCTTGCATTTGAAGTGGTTTTTGGGCAATAGAGGGCAGAAGCTTGCTTGGGAGCAAGGAGGTGTTGGATTGGGGAAATCTCACTGCTCCCCTTGCAATGCAGGAGTGCTTACAGAATAATAGATTGCTTTCCTTCTTTTCCATACTTCTGACTTCTACACCTCTCAATTACCACCTCTAAATAATCAAACTCATCATTTCTAATAGTGTATTACAGGCATTTATATGCCTATTTGCTTATTTTTTAATTGACTTTATATTGGTTTAAGAGTTTGTGTTTTTGATAAAGGCAACTTACTTTTGCCTTTAAAAAAAATATTTTCTCTTAAAAATTTCTACCCAATTTAAAATAATACAGTTGGCTGCTTAACATTTTGTGTTTTAAGGGACCATACACTATTTATTTGCCTACCCAAATTTAGTCTCTATATTGTATCTTAGTATAGTTTCTACTTTTAATCTTTTCCTTCTGCTAACAAAAACAATGCTGAGCATAGCTCTACCTTCAAAATTCTGTACCTAACCTTAATAATATGTCTAACTATGTCATCTTATTTAAATTACATATTTAATTTCCCAGTAGTTACAATGTAAGTTCCAAAAAAAGAGGCTTATATTTTAAGAGAAATATTAAAACTATTGCAAATTATTCTTATTTTGGTGAAATACTATAAAAAAAATAAGTAAAGTGTTCTAAAGATATAGAAAATATTTTCTTTGTATAAAACCATAGTGATATTTTATAATGCAGGCTTCCCTATATACTCACTATCATTTATTTAAAATTATAATTTAAAATTCATGATTCGGCACTGGTACAGTTTAATGCCAAGAAATGTCAATTTCTGATAGTGCTTAAAAATGCATTTAATTTTATGTGGGAAATTTTTATCATGCACAGGGAGTTTTGCTTCTTCTCCTGATATTAGTATTTTGGAACCAAATATGAGTGCATTCTTTACTGTGCATTGGAATAAAACATGAGTGTATTCTTTACTGTGCATTCATAGAGTTCCTTTAAATTCACCCTGCGTGAATTAGTTGCTATTGCAGTTGCTTCCTCTTCTCAGTGTTTTGCAGCACATGCACCCCTCTGTTGTTTCCTCCAATAGATAATCCCTCTTAGTCCTACAATTTTCTTTTCGAAAGCTCACCAATATTTTAAGCAGCAGATCAAAGTCCATCTCTATGGGGCATTCTTTCTTGATCCCCTGAAATTACAAAAACATCCAGAAGTGATTTCTCCATCTTTTAAACCAATAACATTGTATTGGGCATTTTCCTTAATGATATTTATCATGTTTAGAATATTTTCTAACTGTCCTTCCACCTTAATGGGCCATTTCTTATTTAACACGTTTCTAACCCAGTGCTTTGGCCTCATAAGTTGCCAGGAACTGTTGGTTGTAATAAATCACAATAGAATTAAAACACACCTTTCAAGACATTTTGAAAACCTTTTGATAAATATTTATTAATCATTTTCTACATCAATACCCACAAGTGTACATCAAGTATCTTTATGTAATATGCAAAATTGTTTACTAGTAGATAAACTGTGAGATGAACATAAGACTCTTTATAAGCAAAAAGCAACAGGTGCTAGCAAGATTGTGGAGAGAAAGGGACACTTACACACTGTGGTGAGAGTGTAGATTAGTTCAGCCATTGTGGAACACAATGTGGCAATTCCTCAAAGACCTGAAAGAAGTGATACTATTTGACCCAGTATCCCATTTCTGGGTAGATACCCAAAAGAACATAAATCAATCTGTAATAAAGACACATGCAGTGCTATTCACAATAGCGAAGACATGGAATCAACCTAAATGCCCCTCAGTGGTAGACTGGATAAAGAAAATGTGGTACATGTACACCATGGGATACTATGTGGCCATTAAAAGAAACAAGATCATGTCCTTTGCAGGGGGCATGGATGGAGCCAGAGATCATTATCCTCAGCAAACTAATGCAGGAACAGAAAACTATGTTCTTACTTACATGGACACAGGGTGGGGAACAACACACACTGGGGTCTTTAGGAGGATGGAGGGTATGGGGGGGTGGGAGCAGGGAGAGGAAAAATAACTAGTAGGTGCTAGGCCTAATAAATGGGTGATGAAATAATCTTTACAACAAACTCCCATGACACAAGTTTACCTGTGTAACAAACCTGGACATGTACCCCCGAAGGTAAAAGTTAAAAAATATGTGTCTTTATTATCAGATTTAAATAATTCCAAAGAAAAGAAACTATCCCACGTCTTATTTGCTATGTAGAGCTGACATATGGCTTAGAAATCTGAGGACAGATAAAATGATACCATATCAACATTTTTTATATATATATACTTTTTATTGCATTTTAGGTTTGGGGGTACATGTGAAGAACATGCAAGATTGTTACATAGGAACACACATGGCAGTGTGATTTGCTGCCTTCCTCCCTATCACCTATATCTGGTATTTCTCCCCATGCTATCCCTCCCCAACTCCCCACCCCCTGCTGTCCCTCCCCTTTTTCCCCCCAACAGACCCCA